>PVLD010011284.1:0-66076 GCA_004027595.1 Dinomys branickii
AAAAAAAAAATACTTGTTAATTAGGTTAACATTATCATTCAACAATCTACACACCAAGGATTATAGAGCCCCACGCCCCAATCATTTTTTTGTCTGGAGATACAGCCTGGGGCAAAAAGAAGGTTTTCCCATTAGATTTAGATGATCACACACACACACACACACACACACACACACACACACGCACGCACACACACTCAGCTATTTTACCAAGGGAAAGTTAGACACTCAATCCTCAAATTGCCACCGTTTGGGTTCAACATAGTTAGCTAATGTGATTACCAGAACAAAACAGTTATTAATGAAATTCCCTTAAGTTCCTCTCCATCCTTAGAGCCAATGATGTTTGACGCACTCTCACCCAAATCAGCCCATGACCTTGGCCTTATTGTCACTCCAAGGCCAGGCTGACCCAGAGGGAAGACTTTCTCCTTGAGGAGCTGATTTTGCCGTGCTTCATCATAGCTTGCCTCCCAGCTTCATCTACTCTTTTTTTCTACCTTTTGGTCTAATGATCAAGATGCTTGCAGAACTTTCACTTGGGCTTTTCTGCCCATTTCAATATTTCTCACAAACAAGTTCATGTCCTAATTCAGTCAGCATTGATTTTTTGACCACTCAAAAAAAGAATCTTTCAATAAAAATTACTCATAAAAATCCTAAGAAATTTCAAAGACAAGATATACCAAAAGAACATTTGGTCATTTTGCAAAAAGCTCCCTTTTCATTGAAATATATTTCTTATTTACAGTTTAAACATAAAATACCTTCTATAGTAGCAAAGCATATTGCACAACACAGAGAAGTATTTGTATATTTTGATGTTTCCCAGCGTTTCCAACTCTAAATTTTTTGAAAAAACAGAATTACTTTTCTTGTATATAATGAATAAAAATGTAGTTTGCATTTTGCTGTTTAAAACTAAAACAAAATACTTTAAAAATATTCTTCTGCCTCTCACAAAGAGGGGAGGTTAGTGAATCAGAGAAGCCCACCAGTACTTGATATTTTTATCAGACTGACATCCAAAGTTTACCAGGAGCATGATCCTGGGCCTGACCCAGGGGGAATACAGCTCAGCTTGTCCCATCTTCTCTCACATAGGGTCCCTGCCCCATATGCAGGGAAGAGGCTCTAGAGCAGGAGCTAAATGTTTGGGGTTGGAAAAGCAAAAGGATTTTCTTGGGAAGTCCCCACTCGTCCACCTTGTGGCTCCAGTAACCATTCAGCCCTACCCGCTAACCAGAGCTAAATCTGAATATATCAAAGATAAAAAGCTGTGAAGCCCTCCCAGAAGGAATGTCTAATGTTACCTCAAGTGTTGTAGTTAAGAAATAATTCAGACATTTTCCTTTTATAGGGGAGAAAAGGTAGGGAGGAGGGAATCAAAGCCCTCAGACTGCACAACTCCATACCCAAACCTGTTAACTACGGCTTCTCTGCTAACATTCAACTGCACAGACACTGCCCAGTGCATGTTTCTCTAAAAAACTATTTGAGTGTCATATACACATTTCCCAGTCTAGGCAAGCAATGCCCAGGACATCAGCAGAACCTAGAAATCCAGTTGTAAGAACAAGGTCTCATAAAAGGGTTAAAAAGAAACTGAAAGGAGGATCTGAAAACATACCAGATTTTCACAATGGCCAACACAACCAGACAGCAAATATTCCACTGTCACCTACTGCTCAGAATGGAGTTTCTCCACCACATTGTCTGGAGGAGCTAAACCAGCCCTGTGATAATTTAAAACTTTTGTCTTGGGAAAACTGGATTCCTCAAAGTTTCATCATAGAGAAGTTTTCAACAACACTTTTGCAAAACTGCTTTCAAAATATTGACCAACACTGATCCTAGACAACTAGCCCCTGGGGAAATAGAAGGATGATCTGGCCTCATAACTGCTGCAAAGGATTAAGTCTGTTCAGATTCAAGACATGCCTAGGGTAAAGCACTGAGCAGGGGTGTTGCCCGACGTTCTCCTCTTTGGCGTTCCCCTACCCGGTATTTCAGAATACAGAATGGAAGGGACAGCAAGAACCTATAACTACATCACAGATGCTGTCATGCTGACTTTTACAAAGAAAGCAGTGAGCTATGAACTTACCTCAAAGAACATTATTTTAATGGCTGTACTGGACAGCATTCTGACAGCTAGTCCCACGAATCATTGACCATGTGACATCAGTCTTGAGCCTGTGTGGTCTGGAAGGTCAATAACCAGAATTCATAGTAATTCACTCACTGTCAGTCTTACCAACTGGTATAAGTTCAGTACCCACAGGTCAGTAGAGTTTCAGACTTAGTACAAAACTGTTTTACATCAGCCTATACCCTAAGAAATGTGTGTCACTCAAGGCACAATGGTGCTGCCAAGCATAGGTCTCCATTCCAAAGGTGTGAAGAAGAAGAAATGCTCAAATATGCTGGAGAGGGATAGGTAAGGGGCCCAGATGAAGAGTGATGTTGGAGAGCTTACACATGACTGCGGTGAGAAGCTGGAGAGGTGGGGCAGGTGAAAGACTTCAGAGGTGCATGACTTTACTTCTTTCCCTGTAGACACAAGTGGCAAAAAACAAAACAAACTCTAACCTGCTCAAAGATGGCTAACATTCAGAATACTTGGGTAGGAAAGATGGAAGCTCAAACCATCTTAGATTTTCTTTGTTAGTTGATTTTTTCTTTTCTCTCCCTAAAAGGCACCTTGTTCTGAAAGTGTAGGAGTTCCTCAGGAAAGTTCATGTTCAAAATAAACACAAAATATCATCCCAAAGATCTGTTAGATAACCTCTGGTAGTATGATGTAACAATTTAAGAGACTGCCTGTCAGAATTCTGGTTAGACTATTATTCTAAAGCAAATAATTTGTAACACTGTGAAGACTTCTTGGGACATAAATGAACAAATCAATGATCCCCCCCGACCATGCGATCCAAAAATCACAGTTGTCTATCTGGCAGAGAACCCAATGACCCAATAAAAGGTAAAACATGACGTTTTCAATGCAAAAAATAAGGACACCAAGTGAACCTCAGGTCCTTTGCACAGACATTCCACTGGCCACTGAGCAAGTTCACATTGACATAGAGCGGGGCTCTCCTCCTTCATTATAGGCTTCTTGTCTTCTTCTTAAGTAGTTCTGAATGCTCTGGTATACAGCATTAAACATTTCTAGGTGTTCTTTTTCTCCGAAGACAATGTAAGATTTTAAAACATATTCATAGAAGGAGTCCAGCCCAGCACCCAAGCCACTCTGTTTTCCAACCCAGTGACCCCCTGGATTTTCACAACATTGCCTAATAATGCTGTCTTATTGCTCTGTTTCTCGGAAAAATATTCAGTGCCTTTGCTTTAGAAATACAGGAAGACTGCTGAAATCTTTTCACACTTGCATATTTAGGGGTGTGACTCCCCTCTGCTATTTGGAGGTGATTGATTTTACAATTGGAGGTATTCTCTTTAACTTTTATAAGAAAAAATAAAAGATTAGTAACAAAAATGAGATAGATATTTTCCAAGTGAAAACAGGATGAAGAAATGGATGGACAGGGAGAATGGACTTGGGAAGGGGAACTAAAAATATATAGACGTAGTGTGTACATGTGCCTCCTTTTTGTTTTTGTTTTGAAACAGGATCTTGCTATGTAGTTTCAGGCTGGCCTTGAAGTCACTATATAGCCCATGCTGGCCTCAAACCCACACTGATCCTTTTGACATAGCCTCCTGAGTGCTGGAGGTATAGGCATATTCCACCATTCCTGGCCTCAAGTGCCACTTTCTGAAAAGAAATATAAACCCTATACGCTGCAAACATGTATTAATAAAAATTTTTGAACTTATTACTATTTTTTGCTTTTGGATTATTAATCTGGTTATCAACACAACTTGATGGAGACATGCTACACAACCTGTTAAAGCACACTTCTGTGTTTCGTGTGTGTCCGGAGAAAATAACTGATATATGTGGCATTGATCTGACAGGGAAACACATTTCATGAGAAAAATTGGTGTTAGTCAAGAGGATTGGGCATTGGTGCACTAAAAAATAAGTGGAAAAAAGAAACTTCTGCTTCTGCATTTCTAAATTTTGAACTTTTTTTTTTTTTTTTTTTTTTTTTTTGGCGGTACTGGGGATCGAACTCAAGACCCTGTGCTTGCTAGGCAGGCGCTTATTCCACTGAGCTGTATCCCCAGCCCTGCATTTCTAATTTTTGTACATGTGATTTTTTTTGTGCTGTCATCATCCAAGGACATCAGACTCCAGAATGTTAAGCCTTTGAACACAGACCTTTATTAGCATTTTTATGGGGCTTCAAACTTTCCCCCTTGGAGTGTGTTTGCATTGTTGGTTCTCCTTATTCCTAAAATTCTAGTTTCATTTGAGTGGTCAGTGGTTCCCCAAGGTTAAGCTGATAGGTACCAACTATAGGCATATACAACCTCTGATTATATAAGGAAACTTAAAAATTTCTTTATGAGAAAAGGAAAAAAAGCCGGTCCGAGCCGCATGGAAGCCGCGCTGGGCGCGTGAGGAAGAGGCGGGGGCGCGCCGGACAGCGCCCCGCGGGCTTGATGACCAGGCCCGCGCCCCAGCAGGTCCCCCCGCCGCGTAGGCATGGCAGCCATCCCCTCCGGCGGCTCGCTCGTGGCCACCCACGACTACTACCGGCGCCGCCTGGGCTTCGCGTCCAGCAGCAGCTCCTGCGGAAGTGCCGAGTGCTCCGGAGAGGCCGTCCCCCTCCACCCGGGTCTGCCCAAGGCCGACCCAGGTCCCTAGTGGGCTAGCTTCTTCTTCGGGAAGTCCACTGTCCCGTTCATGGGCACAGTTTTGGAGTCCGCAGAGCACCCGGAATCCCCCCAGGCTCCCTGCAGCATGGTTCCGGGTGGCCTGGCTTCCAAAGCCACAAGGAAGCAGCCGCTCAGCCCGCCCAACCCGCCCAGCCAGGCCAACACCAGGCTCTTGTCCTGACCTGGCGGTGCCACCAGCCCAGGCTTCCCAGCTGCCAGGCCGAAGCCCCACCTTGTAAACGAGGCAGGCTACAGCAGGCAGACACACCAGAATGCCAGCCACCAGCAGGAGGCTAGAGACCTCTGCTCTCCGGGCTACACTGAGCTCTCCTAACTCTCCTAAGCAGCAGAAAATAAACTGCAAGCAGCTACAAAAAAAAAAAAAAGAAAAGGAAAAGAATAAACTCATATATACATGTGTGTTTCTCTATTGGCCACATGTTCAGGTATTTATTGGCAATTTTTTCTGAGCGTAAAGGACAGTGACTTTAGCTTATCATTTTAAGATAGTATAATTCTAGTCTTAATGCAAGCTTCAAAATGTGTCTTGAGAAATATCCCAGAGGGGTTGTACACGAGTTAACTTTTCAGTCCTGACTTTGCCCGAGTTGTTTCACCCCTCACCTGGCCCTACATAAACATTATATCTAAAAGAGGGCATATAAAACAGAGTACAGAAAGTATATATCACTGTGGCTGGAGCCTGACCCAGTCATGTGGAAAACAACTGCGACCAGGCCTAAAAATTACAATTTATTACCACGGAAAACAAAAATGTATATAAGGTGGGAACAAAGGCAGTTAGGGGCCACATTTCTGATTGGCAAATTGGGAATGGGGAGCTACGACCGGTCCAATAACTTTAGTTAATTGAACTCCTTTTGTTCTGAATGAGTTATTTGATTTCCTGTGGAGTTCAACCCGATTTCTGATTTTTTTTGCCGTAACATTTGGGGGCTTGCCGGGATACTCTGCAGGTGTATCCTCTCGTGAGGGGCCCTGGCCTCTGGCCCTCTGGCCCTCTCCTGCATGGCTCGGTGCCCCAGCTGAGTTCAGCTCTCGCCATCTGGAGAAGGGTAAGGGCTGGAGGCTGTGGCTACAAAGAAAGACAAATGGAGTTTCAACTCTCCAACTGGGTAAGATTCTAATTGGCTTCTAATCTTTCCTGAGACTGGGTTTGGTTTGGAAAAGGGCCCTTGGTATTTGGTATTTGACTAGTTAGTTTGCTCTCAGACATGAGAAGCAATCTCGGGTTCTCCCCTCTCCGGAGCCAGGAGGGGCATGGAATGGTGGCTTGGTAGGTGTAGCCATCACCCTCTGAGGGAGGGGCACATTCATCTCTCTTAGGAGGGTGCTGAGAGAGAACTTGGCTCTCTGTTTTGTTCCAAACCAGTCTCTAATTTGAATTGGCAAAATGAGTCAGCCAACTAAATTACCTTTCCCGGGATTTTGTCATTTGTCCTGTCTATTTATCTGCTTAAATTGTTTATTCTATGTTAACCTCGCTGCGTTTGCATCCTTCAGTGTACCTGCTTTCTGAGATCACGATAGAATGGTTGCATAAGTTGGGGGAGCTCTGATCGTCCTCCTGCCTTTCCTACTTCTGGCAGTTATTTACTTAAAAGCTTAACAGGCCCTGACCCTGCAGGGATGCTCCATAGTGCTATAATCACTGCTATTGTGTTAAACTATTTCTGTTATGGGGACTTCCAGGGCAGGCAGCTTTTCCCTGAGCCCATAGCAGATAGGTAAATAAATCTGTCGGTTTCATCCCAGCCTTGCCTCTCTGGCAGGCTGCTGCGATGAAGCTGGAAGGAAACCCACACTCTGCAAGTGGAGAATTTAAAATCCCCCCCTTTTAGAACCAACTCAGACTCTGTGTACTTTGCCAAAAGCAATGTTTGAGATTCACCTCTCCACCTGGGGTGATGGTCAACAGATGTTATGTTTGTTTACTACAGAAGAGAGAAAACTTTTTTAAGGGTGGCTGAAAAACAAATGAGATTAAACATGAAAAAGATCATCAGGCTTTTAAAAAGGGCTCTTTTCTGCAGCTCGTCATCCCACTGACAGATGACAAAGGTGTCACAAGCTGCAGAAGTTATAAGATATTACAGGGATAAACAACCAAAAATAAATAAATAAATCTCAACAAATTGCTAATAATGAGTTTTTGTTTATATGCCTGTTGAATTCCAAAGTACAGCATGAGATCCGCCTGCAGTTTGCAGTCACTCCTGTCTGGGGTGAAAAATCCACCCCGATTCCCTCTAAGCAAATGATTGATCTTGTACTGGGAAAAGCTGATATAAATTTAAAAGGGTAACTATTGTACCTAGTGTGATTGATGTTAATTGTCAAGATGAGATATGTTTTTTGGATGTGTCATGGATCTCTGGGTCTTTGAACAAACAGAGTATATAACACAGTTGATTTTGTTACCTATAGCTAAGCTTTCCTTTGTTAAGTATAGATAGCTCATGAGAGAGCAAGATTCTCAAAATAACACTACAGAAATTTATTTTACACAAAAAGTAACAGGCCTGTATGTTTTATAAAGATAAATAATGTTTTAAAGGCCTAATCAATACTGGGGTGGATATGTCTGTGCTTGCATTAGAACTTTGTTATTCCAAAAAAATCAGGTAATGGAGGTTATTACAAGACTTAAGAGATGTAAATGTTTGCTGACTTCATATAGGAGTACTGCAGCTGGGATTGCTAACCAACTACAGTTCCTAATGATTGGTTTAAATCTTTATAATTTGTTTAGATATAACTTTGCTATGTAAAGTCTTACAAAAGGATTCCACAAGTGCTATTTTAAAAAAAGGAGAAAGTCTACAAAAGTGACAATATTAACCTGAATTATAGTAAGTCTTAGAGAGAGACCACGGGAACACTTGAAAGGTCTGAGTATGTGACAATATGTGTAAAGATGGTGTCAAAGCTGGAAGCTACAGGAAGGACATGAAAGTTGCTGGTATTTTTAAGGTGGAATAAAATACTAAAAATATATTAATTACAGGAAAGAGGTTTTTATTTTTTCCAAATTCTTTTTATGAGATCTCTGCTAACTGACCTATCAAAAATAAAGTTCTGACTAGTCTTATAATTGCAAACTTATAATTCAATGTGGCTAAAATGTATTTGAGTGCACTATGAATTTATAAACAAATTGTTTTGTGTGTTTGTCTCTGTCCAATCTGTTAACAGCTGTTTTATTTGAGCTCAACAAATTTTCTTCTTATATATTTTTTGATTTTTGAAACAATTGTTTGCAATCTAATTTGGTTTATAGATAAATATTTTCTAAATTAAAGATTTGCTCCTATCAAGTTGCCAGCTAATCAAAATCATGTTAAAATTGGTTTTATAAATGTCATAAATATTGTTGTGTACGTATTATAACTTGAGAGTCTCTCACTGTTCAAAAACTGATGTGTCTACGTTTGGCTGTTCATAGGACAAAAAAAAATGGGTTAAGATAATTAAATAAAAATCCCTTAGGGTAAAGAGAGATTATGATACAGGACTCTAATTGATAACCAGGTTTCATTCATTAATATGGAGCCCCAAGGATCTCCACAGCTTTATGGAAGACACCTCAGTAAAAGGTTAAATTTTCAAAAATAAGACAGTAAGGTTTTCTGATTAAAAGATGCTATTGGTACCAAACTCAATTTAAAAAAATAGTGAAAATTTGTTATTGCTAATTTCATGGTGTATTAAATGTGTTCATGCCTTCAAAATGTACAGTATTCTAAAATGTGAAGCTGGAGTTGTTTATATAATGTTAGACATCTGCCTTTCCCTTGTGCTCCAGATATTTGTAATAAGAGGTTCATGTCAGGCCAACATAAGGTCATTATTCAAATGATAATTTTTTAACAAAAATGTATGTAATGTATATAGTATGTATATGCTACTGCATTCAGAGATGCTTAGATATTGAACAACCCAGACAATGTTACAAATTTCTTAAATGACATCCTGTTTTCGAAAGGTTGGATAAAAGCTCCATATGTATTAGGTAGGAATGATAACTAAAAGTGCTATTTTATTGTGCTACAAAAATATTATCAAAATGTTAGGTTCCCTATCTACTGTCTGGGAGCATGGGTGCTTTTCACCTCCTGTCATAGCAATCTGTGTACACCCATATTTGTTACAGCAAAATTTGAAGCAGCCATGTCTCTTCCCAATGTGACAGCCTGAAGGAGTAAATAAACCCAAAAGTATAGTTATTATCAGAGGGAAGAAGATTGATTGGGTGGTAGAACAATGTAGATGAGGGTGGAGAAAATTGATTAATCAAATGAGTCATCATCTGTATAACTGAGTAGCAAATATGAAGATAACATTATGTAATATAGCATCCAGTGCTAATTCTCTACTATCTTCTCTATAATTTTGTATTTCTTGTATTGTTTTTGTTTTTCTGGTTTATATGTCTCCATTCTTTTGTCTTTAAAATTAAAAAAAAAATGTTATCATGAGAAGTGTGTATTCATTTCACTAACCCAGTTTTCCCAGATATTATTTCTCTGAGGAGTATCTGGCAAAAATGTTTCATTATCTAGGTTATTTCTTCACTCTGTTTGCTTCCATGTCTTTTCAGAAGTTTTCAAATTTTATATACTTCTTTATTGTTTCTTGTGTCATCCCACCTGATTTTCTACTAAAAACACCAGAAATAGCATTGAGAAAACAATTTTGTCTCTATATTCTGAATATAGAATACCTGGCTTATTCATGTTACACTGTTTTAGTCTATAATTCAGGCATATATACAATTGTTGTACAAATATTACCATGAATAGTATTTCCTGAGCAACAAAATCATAATTTGCAATAGTGATTTTTTTTTATTGCCCTAGGATACAAGGATGCTCCTGACCTAAACTTATTTTTTTCCCTTAAGTTTAAACATGCAGATAAAGAGAATTCTTTCTAGTTTGCTAAGGCATCTAGCTAAGTCACACCCCTCCACATTGGCTTCAAAGCTGTGATCATTCTGTCTCAGACTCTGGTAACGCTAGGACCTAAGGAATAGTATTTGGCTTAGACCTTTATACATTAAATGAGAAAGACAAACACTAATGTGTAATGGTTAATGTTAAAATAATTTTGATACTGCAAGTAAACCCAGGAGTACTAAAGCAGTGGTGTACATCTTCAGGCCTTCCATATATATTTTGAGACTGTTTCTAAGTTGAATAGACTAGATTCAGTTTTGCTTTTCTCCCACCTCTGTCTCCTGAGTTGCTGCAATTGAAAACATACATCACCAAGCCTCCAAAGGCTTATTTTTTCTGGTAAAATAAATGTGTTTATGAGAAAATGTGTTTTATTTTCAATATTCCAGTACGACCTGGGACAGCAGCACATACTACATATCTTCCTGGTGATGACAAGACATGTGCTGCGAGGAAGTTAGCACAGGGTGTAAAAATTGGCAATGTACTCTGCAGCGTTGTATACTCAATGAATTACATCAGACATGTTAGATATAAAATAGATGTCTTTTTAGACGGTCTTACACACCTAGTAAGTAATTTATGTATCTAAGCATAGGCTTGGGCAAGCTATTGTGTTCACTGCATGATGGGTATTTAATGCCTTGCTCACTTATGTTTTACGATATCATGGGTTTGCAACAACATAACCCCATCAGACTTTGAGTAGCTTTTATATTCATATATTCTGTATAAAACACTTTAAAATATATTTCAATGTTGAAATGATTTTAAAAATACAGGTCACAGGAGACCAACTGAGACTCATGCATACACCTTGGCCAAGTATATGGGTTTCAAAGCATTTGTAACATACCTCAACATCAGATAGTGAACCTTATTTTTTTTCTTTAATTTTATTTTTTTTTTATTTTAATGGACCTTATGAACAATGAAAAATAGCATTGTAAAAATACATCACAAAAATTGGTAAAAAGAAATGCAATGTAAATCATAAATTTCAGCTTAAATAGGCTGATTGATACCTCTCATGAGTTAGGTTTTCTTTAATGTCAGTATTATATATTTGTAGGTAAGAATAATAATCATTACTGAAGATAGAATGGCATCATGGTATCAGGGAATAGAACAAAGGCATTTATTCTGTACATTTAATAGCAACCATACGCCCCAAAACACCTCCACAGCTGAAAAGCATTCTCTTGAAAGTGCTGTTACTGATAAATCATGTCATCACTTATACTTTGAGGCAAGTTATGGTCCTGCAGGACTCTGGTCATCAGAAACTCACAGCAGTGGTTTATTTTTGGTACATGTGGTGTAAAAATTACCAGTAAATGAAAAGTCACTGCAATATAAATATGAAAAGTAAAATTTTATAAGAATAAAATTTTATGGAAATGATAATATTGAATCCAAAATGAAAACAAATCCAACATTATGTACCTGATATAATATATAATAATGTAGGCATATAAGCAGGTATCTTGTCATGATATGAAAAAAGAAATTGGCTGATCTACAAATTTTGTCAAAGCAATTCAACCATCAAAAACAATGTTCAGACATCTATGAAAATATATATCTTAATATAAAAATAGCACCATATTCAAAAATATCTTTTGTTACAGAGAATACATGCCAAAATTTAAAACAAAAAGTGCAAAATCTGAACGAGTTTAAAAAGCAATTACAAAATAACATTCTCAGTGGGCTCTACCTCCCAACTGTAAAGACAAAATAAAAACTCCCAAACACTGTGTACTGGAAAGTAAAAAACATGTTTCAATTCACCATGCTTAATTAAATGACACTATGTATTATGCTCAGACACACAAAAACACTTAATTATGTCAACTCAATATTTTTATATTAAACATTAAACACACATCATCTACCTATCTTAAGTTGTTTACTGAAAAACCACACAGTCCCGGTCTATCCATCTGGGATTTGCATTCTTTGGGAAATTTATGGAACAATACTGACATCAAAGTTTTTGTATTTTATTTCTACAGGTCTCCATTATATGAGAAATTTAGTGAGACTGCCATGTATCTGACATCACACGTGTGTGCTGAAAGCACTCACACATTGATTAGGTACATAAGATTTCTCTCCAGTGAGTTTTTTTATGTCTATTTAATGAGGACTTTGTAGCAAATCTTTTTTCACATTGCTTACATACATAGGGTTTCTCCCCAGTGTGACTTCTTTCATGTATTCGACGATAACCACGCGTGCTGAAAGCTTTCCCACATTGCTTACATACATATGGTTTTTCCCCAGTGTGAGTCCTTTCATGTATTTTACAATAACCCTGTGTAGTGAAACCTTTCCCACATTGCAAACATACATAGGTTTTCTCCCCAGTGTGACTTCTTTCATGTCTTTGACAGTCATAATGCCATCTAAATGCTTTTCCGCATTGCTTACATACATAGGGTTTCTCCCCTGTGTGAATTCTTTCATGTGTTTTACATTCATTGTGCCATCTGAAAGCTTTCCCACATTGCTTACATACATAGGGTTTCTGGTCGGAGTGACTTCTTTTATGTTTTTGAAAACCACCACGTGTCATGAAAGCTTTCCCACATTGCTTACATATGTAGGGTTTCTCCCCAGTGTGTGTTCGTTCATGAATTTGAATACCATCATATGTCCTAAAAGTTCTCTCACATTGCTTACATACATAGAGTTTCTCTTCCATGTGAATTCTTTCATGTGTTCGACAATGACTATTTCTGCTGAAAGCTTTCCCACACTGCTTACATACATATGGTTTCTCCCCAGTGTGAGTTCTTTCATGTACTTGACAAACACTATGTGTGCTGAAAGCTTTCCCACACTGCTTACATACATAGGGTTTCTCCCCAGTGTGAGATCTTTCATGTATTCGACAATGACTGTTCGTGCTGAAAGTTTTCCCACACTGTTTACATATATAGGGTTTCTCCCCATTGTGATTTCTTTCATGTATTTTACAATAATACAATGTACTGAAAGCTTTCCCACATTGCTTACATACATAAGGCTTTTCCCCAGTGTGACTTCTTTCATGTATTTTACAATTTTTGTGTGTGCTGAAAGCTTTCCCACATTTCTTACATACATAGGGTTTCTCCCCAGTGTGACTCCTTTCATGTCTTTGACAATCAACACGTGTTTTGAAAGCTTTCCCACATTGCTTACATACATAGGGCTTTTCCCCAGTGTGAGTCCTTTCATGTATTTTACAATAACCCTGTGTGCTGAAAGCTTTCCCACATTGCTTACAAACATAAGGTTTCTCTCCAGTGTGACTTCTTTCATGTATTCGACAAACACTATGTGTGCTGAAAGCTTTCCCACACTGCTTACATACACAGGGTTTCTCTCCGGTGTGAATCCTTTCATGTATTTTACAATAACTCTGTGTACTGAAAACTTTCCCACACTGCTTACATACATAGGGTTTCACTCCGCTGTGATTTCTTTTATGGATTTGAACATCATTGATTGTTCTGGAGGCTTTAAAAGTTTTCTTACATATGAAGGTATGCCTTCTAAGGTGAATTCTTTCACTAAGACCAGAGCAGGATTTCTCACATTGATCATATTCACAGGGCTTCTCTCCAGCCTTTGTCCTTGCATGTTTGTGAAAGGACTGGAAGTCACCACAGTTTCTTCCAGTTTCATTGCACTTGTACCGCTTTTCTTTAGATCCCAAATACTCACCTGGCTTCAGAGCAGTGGGAGCTCTGATGGGCACATTTAACGACAAACACCCAATATGGGGATTTCTACAAGCAAGGCATTGAGATGGTGCTAAACCTGCTTGTTTTATGTCCACATTAGTATCTGTTGTGCAAAGGAATTTTTCTTTATATTGATTCCAATCTTTGTACTGATAGCATTTCTCTACCTCTTCATTTCTGGTAATAAAAAAAAAACCAAAAACAAAACACAAGAAAGTTGGTCTTGATAATAATGATTTACTAGCACACATTCTCTTTTGATGCCTGCTAAGAAATTTTGACAATGAATGAAATGGACTATACGCTACCCTTAAAACAATCATTTTCCAAACAGTACTGTTTATTTGGGGATATTAAAATTTGTTTATTTTGCAATACCCAAGTTTTAGTTTCATTTGGGGCAACTGGTACACAGGTGTACCATCTATTGATTGTATTTGATACCTTTTCCCCATCATTCTTCATGTTCTATCTTTACCGGTTGTCTTTCCCATCTGTAAAATGTCAGCCTTTCCATTGTCTATCACCTCTCCTTTATTCCACACCCTAATGTATGTTTATGGTTTCTTATATAACAGAAAACATGTGACACAACATTCTGTACTGCTTTATTAAACTTAACATGATGGGATGAAGACCCACACATTAATGACATAATGTCATTCTGCTTAATCATCTTTCCAGAATGCTGGCTTTATAAGAATGCACCATCACACTGAGCCTATCAAAAATTTTTTTATGAATGCATCCAATGACGGACACCTAAGTTGATTCCAGGGTGAAGTGGTTATGAGCTGACCTGCTTTGAGCAGAGGTATGTACCTACCAGTAAGATACGATGATTTGAACTCTTTTGGGAATATAGTGAAGAGAGGTAAGCTAGGATTAAATGGAATTTCTATTTTTACTTTTTTACTTTAAAGAGATAAAAACTACAGAATTTGAAAACAAGATAGGAAATTAACAATAGTTGTTGCATTGCCTATTGCTATCTTTAAAGGAGTTGTTCAGATTACCAGATATAGGCATGCAAAATTGATCAAACGATTAAGCATTAACTGTTCCTTTCAATAAACTAATGGAAATTAGTAGTACAGTCTGTACACTGATGATCCGAGTGGCTGCACTTACCACGCCCACCCACAATGTTGGAGGGTGCTCCTAAGAATTTTAAAAAATGAATTTGACTCAGTTCTCTGGAGGATGGTTTAAAATATCCATTTCAGCACTAGCATTCACTTGCACTTTGGATAATGCTTCACAGTTAGCAATATTTTTAGATACAGAATGCCTCATATTCACATGTATATATAAATAGCCTGAAAAAAACTCAAAGTTTATTCTTTTCATATACATCTATACAAAATGCCTAAATGTAATTTCATACATATCCATGATGCTGACCATGGAAGAACATTTTGTATATTATGTATCAGATATTGTCACTGTTATATGATTTTAACACTATTTCAATTTCCTATTTTGGGATACTTCTAAATTTAAAAATGTATATATACTCAAGCTGTACACATTTTTGGAGAATATCTGTGAGAGTAAATAACTTTGGAACATGGCCTCATCTTTTTTGATGGTCATGCTTTTCCTCATGTTTGGCCTCTTAAGGGACATTCCTTTTCCTTGTGAGTGCAAATTACCTTAGGTTTTTCCAGTAATTACTGTACTCTTTTTCAACTTCCTGGTTATCCAGGTTTCTTCCTAAATTATAGAAATAGAAATAGTCACTGTATCATCACATAAAAATCAATAGATTTCAACTAGATTCATAACGTAACAAGGCCTGAGATATTTTTCAAAATGTTCTCACATTCTTTGTAATGAAACAGCACTGATGAGCAACAGACAATATTCCCTGCTATTACAAATGAGAAAGAGCTGTCACCCTTACCTATAGCAGCCAGGTTCCTAAAGGTTTCCCCCATCACGTCTCTGTAGAGCTTCTTTTGGGATGGGTTCAGCAAAGCCCACTCCCCCAGGGTGAAGTTCACAGCCACATCCTCAAAGGTCACTGCCTCCTAGAGGATTGTAAATGTATTTCTTGAAGGAAGGTTGAAACTCACAGCCTGAGATAACTCAACTCCTCTCACAGGAAGTTTAATTGAGAGCCAGGTATGATGGTAACTATTTGTAATCCCAGCACTCAGGAGGCTAAGGCAGGAGGATTATTATGAGTTCAAAACCAGTGTGGGCTCCATAGTGAGTTTAAGGCCATTCTAAACTACACAGTGAGATCTTATCTGAACAAAACAAAACATTCGAACAGAGGGTGCAACCTTCAAATATTAACTTCATGTCTTGATCATTAATTCCATGTGTATGCACATTTCTTTCAGATAGCATTTCTTTCATTTATTCAGTTTTTTGAGATAGGGTCTTGCTACATAATTCAGGTTGCCTTGGACTCACTATGTGGACAAGGATGGCCTCAAACTTATGGCAATCCTCCTGCCTCAGCCTACCAAGTGCTGGGATTACAGGTATGTGCCACCATGCCTGGCCAAGACATCAATTCTGATACTAGATTTTCAATCATTGCTAAAACAAAAGCATAACAGGAGAATGGCTTCTTTTGCTGAGTCAAGTGTATCTGTGCAGAGTCTCTAATGCAGAACTCACAGAGGGAGCCTATAAAACGATCATCCATAAAACACTGGGGCAGAGGACTATCTAATGAATGGCTTTGATAAACCACATGCACTACCTCTTTTCAAATCTTACTGTTTATGGAATTGAGTCCTTTCTTTGATTATATTTAGGCAGCACTATGAAACTTGCATTTTGTTTCATAGAAAAAAAATAAATGAACATAAAATAATATTTATGAATACTAATTAAAATGTTAATGGACAGTTTTATTAGAACAACATTATGAAGAATGAAAATAGGGAAAAAGTGGCACATTATCTTATAGATCAGTGCCATCAAATGGTCACCTTGCACTCAGAAGAAATTCTAGAGAGGTATGGGAGAGTAATGAAGGGAAGATGACTAAAATGTATTACATGCATTGAAAACCAATAATCACAAACTAATCAGGCGCAAAAGGAGGATTTCAGCAAGGAGTAGTGGTACATGCCTGTAATCTCAGGACTAATGGGAGCTAATGTAGGCGGATTGCCAGGAATTTGGGACCAGCCATGGCTACACAGTAGATTTAAAGCCTGTCTGAAATACAAAATCAGACACTGCCTCAAATTCCCCTCCCCCTCAAAAAAGGGAAAACTTAAAAAAATTGTCACTTATAAATTCCAGCTCTGATTTGTTAAAAAATGTAGCAGTACGGTATAATTAAAAATCTAACAACATTCAGTACCTTCTAAGTAAGCAAACTGATAGCTACCATTATATACATGACATTCAAATTCCAACTTTCATGAGACTGTCTCATTAGTTGAGACAATGGATCATATGAAAGGAAGATAATCTTCAGTGTGTACATATGTATATGGATCTTGTATATGATTCATGAAAGAGCTGGTGTTATGCTTCTCTGGAAGAAATCACAGTCTGTTTCATTTATGTTCAGGGAGAAACCAGTATGTACCTGGATACCTGGACTGTGTACTCTTCTGTTTTATGTACAGTAATTACAATAATTAAATTCTATATTGAAAAGGGCAAAATAAACTTGAATACCTTGAGAATTCATGATGAAAAACTTCTAGAGGTGAAAAAAGTGTTTTCTCAGAAGAAAATCATGCAACCAGCAGAATTAGAAGGATAAATTGAAATATTTAAAAATCATGGGACATAAATCAGACAAGAACAAAATACTTGCTGTGTATACAGTATAAAGATTTTACTTACAGTGTAAAGATCGATGAACATAAATCTTAAAAAAGAGTACAACATATCTTACTTAAGAGAAAACACTGAATGGGAAACAAGAACAAAACTTTTTTGAGTAAATTACTAGAGCATAGAAGCATAGAAGAACACAAATGAAGAAATAGTTCTGCAAGAATGGAGAAGCAACTCATACACTCTACACACATTTCCCTCACCCTGGAATTTATCAAACTATACAGACCAGTGACTTCTACCCAGTGTTCAGAGGAAACACTATGCTTTAAAACTGGAGATAGATGTGATTCTCTTCAAGTAAATGTAAAAAGTCCTGAACCAGATGACCAATGGAATGGATGAGAAAGAATTTTCCCCTTGATTCACATATCAACACTGGTCAACAGTAATTACACAAAAAGAAAACTTTGAAAATATTTCTCTTTGCAACTTCTACAATACTTATTATAAATTCCAAAGAACACTGTTTATAGAGAATCACACATGGTCTAGCTGAGGTGCTGATGTGTAGTCATTAAAGCAGTGCAACAGATCAGTGGTGTCCCGCCTGTAGCTCTCAAGTAGTACGGGTGAGCAGGGCTGAGAGACTGAGTCTTGAGAAAAGAGGCTATGACCTCTCAGGGCATGGGGATAACACATCCAAGCTGAAGCACCAGCCCCAAAACATTAGATACTCCCTCAAACCATCTTATGCAGATTGCACTTTCTGCACCTCTCTGTCTCTCTCTCTCTCTCTGCATTTTGCAGAGAACTATCTCTTCTCCTACACAGCCCAGCTCACAGCATTAAATACTTCCCACCATTCTCACAGTTACACATCCTCAACCACTCCCCTCTTCATGAATTAATAAAACCTGGGTTTGGCCCTGGGGCCTTTGGTTAGCCATTGTTCTTAATGGAATTAGGACCTGCTGGACTCACCATGATTACAAATATGCCTTAGTGTCTTTATTCTCACCATGGATTACACTAGAAGTGGTAGATTGTCATTAATTCATTGGAATTCCAATAACTTTTCCTTGGGATTACAAATATAAACTTCCTTGGACCATGATAAGGTCAAGGAAAGAAATTTCTACATTTGGTACCCAACAGAGCCATTAGACAATCTTGGGAACCTTGGCTAGGGCTCACCCTAGGATCACTGACTGCTTCTAGTTGGGCCTTGTCTCAGATCACATGTTACATGCCCAGCAAAGATTTGCCAGGGAAACTAAAAGCGGGGGGGGGGGAATGCAGCAGAAGATCCCCCCTGCCTCCCGCCAGTATACTTCAGTTTTTTTTTTTTTTTTTTTGTGGTACTGGGGATCGAACTCAGGACCCTGCGCTTGCTAGGCAAGCGCTTATTCCACTGAGCTATATCCCCAGCCCCTTACTTCAGTTTGTTAGCTGCTCAGGTAATAGTTCCAGGTAGAGATTCTGTTACTTTTGTTTCTTAGACATGGCTGGTCACTGTGATGCATAATAGCTGGTCACTATGGCGTATATTGTAAGAACCAATTAAAGACAGCCAGGTACTCTGCTTCTTGCTTGCAACCCATAAAAATCTCCCTCCGTGAGCCATTAAGGCCTAATATTTTGGGAGTGATTCTGTTCAGTGCCCATCGATATAAGTAAATCTGCCTTCAAATCCTGGCTGTTGTTTTGATGCTTCTGCTTGCTGTTGCATTTCTAGTTGCCTCCTAAGTAACTCAACTGTCCATATTTATTCAGATAATGATTTTACCTATTTAATGTACACCACTAGATTTTCCCTTATTCATCTATACCACTGGTAATTAGATTTTATCAGAAATCTTGGATAGAACAATCCATTTATAATCATAATTACTTCCATATTACTCATTAATTACTATCTTAGTTATTCACACAAAGAATTATGAGGATATAAACCCACACAAAAAATTATATGTCTATACTGCAGATAAGTTTGGTTAAGATTGATAAGCAGAAAGCGACTAGGTTGATATGAGGTGAACTGGGTCCGTAGTTAAGGGCTAAGCTGACAGAAACTAGGTCACAAGATGCAGACATGACGGCTAGGCTCAGGAGTTTCACCATAGATAAATAACTGTAACTTCTACCAACCACACAGGTAAGTCTAAATAATGTAACAAGCAAGTAGATAGACGACCAGAACACTCAGACATCATCTCCTATTCTTTCCAAGAATGCCTTGTTCATTTTCGTAATGGTAACAGATAAACTAAACGATCACTGCAGAAGAATCCTTCCTACATGCCTTTTTAGTACTAAGGCAATAATAAGCTAAGCAACTGAACTTGTAACCCATAAAAGTTAATTTTAACTTCACCCACGGGCATCTACACAATTATTTTACTGCATGAAGAAGAACCACTAGACAATGCAATTTCCCCATGCAAAAACCCCTAGAGCATCATCCACTTTCTTGCCCCCTTCTGCAATCAGGAGTTTTTCTCTTTCATAAGCTTCTTTCTAACTTGCTTTCCGCATCCTCTGTTACATTCTTTACTGACATAAAATATAAACTTGGCACATTTAACAGGCTAAAATGTGCTTTACAATGACATTTCAACTTGATGTTCATAAAAGTGAAAAGACAGAAACAACTGAAAGGCCCACAAATTGTTCAATAACCAAAAATGTAAGCTTCTCATAATAATATTCATTCATAAAAGAAATTTCTGATAAAAGCTATAATATAAATCCACCTTGGAAATATAATGCCAAAAAAAGACAGGCAGAGAGACAGGGTTGATTTATTCATTTATACAAAATGCCCAGATGATAAAAATGTATAGAACACACAGCAGATTAGCCACTCTTAAGGCTTGGGAAAGAGAAGTAACAAGGACACAGGATTCTTTAGGAGTAAAATAAAATACTCTAAATGGACTAGGCTGTTTACTACATAAGTGAATGAATCATATAGTAATAAGGCATAGTCTGGTAAGCTGGAATAAAAGACAATTTCTAATTAATAAAAATACAAAGAATTTGGAGACCTTCTGCAGTATAGCTAATAATGAATGAAGGGAAAAGGGCAGGAAAGAGGAAGAGGTCTGAGTGGCAAGTTAAAAAAGGAGTAGTATGAAAGCAGTAAACGGAAGCGAGAAGGAAAAGAAGTAGGGAAAATACTAGAAATGGGAGGGGAAAGAGAAATGCAGCAAAGAAAGAAAGAGAAAAGGAAATAAAAAGAAAACACAGAATATGGTAGGAAAGGAGCAAGGAGAGAAGACAGGTGGATGGAAGGAAAGGAAGAAACATGGAGGCCAGTGTGCTCCCACTTACTACACCGCGAGCCTCAGAACTTCTAGGTCAGAATTTGAAGGGGAAGGCCTTCTTCTTCTTGTTGCATTGATCCTTCTTCCTAAAACTAAAAGTTAGAGGACTGTTCACCTTCCATGTGTGACTCTGCAGTCTCCTTTGAGATATTTTAGCATTTGGGCTCGAAACAACTGACAAAGAAGAGCCAGAGAGCTTGCCAAACACAATGAAGTACATTATATCCACACAGAAGGCAACCTGCCACCCCTCAGCACAGGAGACCCTGGTGATGGCAAATAAAATGAAGACGTAGGAGAGGACAATGAGGACCGAGCAACTTACGAGACAGAAAGAAAAAGAAGTGAGAATGAGACAATGCTATGCATTTTGAAATCTGGCTTCTTGGAAACTAAAGCAAGGTGGTCAAAATTTAAAGGTCAGAATTAGGCAATTTAGCAGGAGATTGTATTGGTATAAAGCTAGGGTAATTGCAAATATTTTAAAATTTCCCTGAAATTCAAGTAGTAAGTAGCATACCACCACTCAGAAATAGACCTGCCTCAATCAATATACATATGTAGATGATTTTAGTGATAAATTTACCACCCATCACAAATGTGCTGAAAAACTGATAACTTTAATGCATTTAGAAATATTCAGACAATAGTTGTTAGATATACTTTCCCTGTATATAAAAAGATCTAATTTTTAAAAAAAAGAATAGAAATATACAAAATTCTATTAGGACATAAGAAATTTTTCTTCAGTTACAAAGACTAAATGTTTGTAGATTTAATACACAAATACTACAAATGATGGTAAAGAAATAACTTCACAATTCCAACTTGTTTTCTTTTCTCACTGGAGGGAGGGAATACTGGAACTTAGTTATACTGAGCATGCCGTTTACCACTGAACTACATTCTTAATTCACTCTTGTAGTTTTGATGTAAAATATGTTTTTTCATTTTTAGATAGGTATGTAATTCAGTAGTGTTGAGCAGGCCACAGTATGGAAAGAAGAAACACAACAGGGTTGTCAAGCACAGCACTAATGATATTTGGGTGCAATATTTTGTTCTTTTGAGGACTGGCCCATGTGTTATGTGACACTGATCAATATCCTTGACCTCTACCCATGCTATAAATTTGGCTCATGTGCTACACCATGATGATAACAAAAAAGTTGAGACATATTCACATATTTTCTGATGTGCACAATCACCAATGCCTGAAAACCACTGACTTAGCGGGTACAGTGGACACACAAGCTACGAAATAAGGTACCTGGGGCGGGCAAATAAAGACTAAAAAAGCTGCCAAAATTCTCTGCACCCCAAGCCCGAGCAGAATGAATGATACTACCCAAAATACTCTGTCTTATCCTTGTATACTTTCTCCTTGTCCCCACCACTTGCAATACTTTTCTTATGTAACTAATGTGAAAAGGCAGAATATGCTCCAGTGCTTGATGGTCTATGATGACACCCACTGGGAGATGCAGAAGACAGACTAAAAGATCAAGTGAACTGAAGCTTTAACTCAACTGTGTTTAACTCAACCTTGCCTTTGTCTGTAGGCCATTTCCATGGGTTTCTCCATGGTGCCACCAAAAGTTCTGTCCTCAGAGTTTGTGGAACCCAGGAGCCGCTTAGGAAAATTTCTGGGATTCCACCCTTTTTCACTTATGGAACATATAACAAAGGCTTATGGTCGTCTCTTCTCCCAGAGATACAAGTCATTACAAAGGAGAAAGAGTTTTAAGACCGGCTTGCCTCCAGGTCATTACGGTCACTGAAGAGAAGTGGAATTATAGCAGTGAACCACAGTACAGAAAGGCAAACACTGACCCAAGGTTAAAACAGCTAGAAGGGTTTATAGAAACAGCATAATGTAGAACTAGGAATGTAAGTGTGTCCTCTTTCACCTTGCACATGCTTGGTTTCTTGTGTTCAAACTGTTCAGCCCTGTGTCTTAATTGAAAAGTTTTATTCCATTCCCTCATCATAGTGATGAAGCCAGAAAATATGAGCAGAATATAGGCCCTCTTTAAAATATCAAAAAAATAAAAATAAAAAAGGTCTCTCAAAGAGTTGAAGAACTGAGTCTACATGCGCTAATTGATTTTTAAAGGTAAAATATCATGATCTACCCAAAGAAAGTTACAAATAAAATGTATTGAAAATGCACAGAACATACCTGATCAATCAAACGTCATTGTCTAGCCTGGATCTTTTAAACCTCCTCAACACAATTGCTTTGATCTGTGCTTAGAGAAATATATGTAACACAACACAAAATTCTTACTAAAATACTAAATATCTCATAAACTTTACAAAAACAGTACACTGCAAACCCCTGGCTCTTCATGCTTGGTGTCCAGTTGCTGATAGAGCAATGATTTGTTACTGCTGTCCACCATCATGAGCAAGTTATATCATGTACCACTAGTGAGAAAAGTACATAACTTAGAAAGCTGAAAGAATCCCACCAAGTAATTTTTTTTCTATAGTACTAAAGTTTTAATTTGGCCTCATGTATCTTAGATTAGACTGAAAGTACATCCCAAAATATTTACTTCATATTGAAGTATGATCTGGTTCAATTGTTCAGGCTGGGATTAGTGGTGCAATACTCCTGTGTGTCTCCCAAGTAGCTGGGATTGAAGCATGCATGATCATGTCTCACTGACATGTACTTCACCCAACCACTGAAATCTTGGTGATTAGGGATCGTCAATTTTCTTTTGGCAAAATGTTATATGCCTGTTACCTCAACATTCATGTAGTTGGAAACAGCATCAGAAGCTCTCCTAAGACTGGGCAACTTAGTAAGAAAAGGTCTAGGGGTGATTTACAAAATGAGTGTGGGGGTGTGTGCCTTAGAGCAAAATTCCTGAGTTAGTCCCTATACAAAAAAATCAAATACATGTTGAAATATTTTATCCAATAGATAACCCTTCCCAATCTACTTTGACAACGATGCCCAACCTATTTTTAAATCTGTAAGACCAGTTTCCCAATTTCCAGTTTTGCCCCACACATGCCTGGTGAATTGGTCAATAGTAACAGAAGACACATTTATGTTACTATATTCCTCTCCTTTCTTTTGACCTTTGATCTCTGAGCAGGGCAAGCTAGGATACAATCCAACAATTTTTGTCACACTAAGAACAATCTGATCTTAGAGGAAGCAGTTCACTGTGGTAGTTGTTGACTTCACCTCCCACCCACAAATGTTACTCTCCCATTTCCTTTGTACTCCCCTTATTCCTCCACATTCAAAAACAACTTTCATTCCTATGTCTGATTATAGATGCTATGAAGTTTAACCTCTACTTCAGTGCTTATTATATACAAAGTCCATCTCAATCAACATTTAAATTTTTAAACAATGTCTTGAAACAGTCCAAGTGATATAACTATGAAACAGAACTTCCAAATAAGCCAAACATTATAAGGGAAATATAAAGTCCTAACATTCTAGATGTCTGACACTCTGACTTCATGTTTCTTAAAATTGTAAAAGAATGAATTCTAAGGAACAACGGAGGTAAAGAGCAGGAAATATTTACTGGGGGAAAAGAGAGATTCTGTCTAAGAGACAGAAGGTAGGGTTGGAAAGTAGGTTACCCATGAGCCCACTTCTCAGGGGAAGCTTTATGGAGTAAAATCATGGGTTGGGTATAAGGTGGGGCAAAACTTAGTCAACCAATAAGGTTACAAGTATAGTTGCTTAGGTAATATTGATCCAATGGGAAAGCAAGTAACTTAGCAAGTGTACAAGGATGAACAAGGACCTTTCCTGGAAGGCCAGAGAGGTTTTGGTCTCCCACCCTAGGTGATTGACATCTATTTAGAATATCAATAATTGCCGCTAATCCCTTGTGGAAGTACGTAGATGTAGTTATTCTAGCTTTTGTCTGGAGATCTGACCTCCAGACAATGCACCTGCAACCACAGTTGTAGTCTCATCTTCTACACGGCTTCTTCAAGGGCCTAGTCCTATCTGACTACCTAAAACATTTCCAACATAGCGCTCTATAACAGAGGGACTATAACAATTATTTTGGAGATGACACCCCTTTCTCTTCCCACTACTACTGCTATCTCATGTACATGTAGATACCCCAGGTCAATGTGTTCATTAGTTTTATTAAATTTCCCTCAGCAAGAACCATTTTTACTCCCTTGGTAATACATTAACATCCCATCCATTTTCCTTACCATTCCAAACTCTCTGGAAGACCTCATTTAAATAGTCTAATTATAATAGTGGACTTAGCTACCTTATGAGTAAGCCACCTAGCTAGAGAAAATAGTCTGAAATAGAATTGGCTAATAAGTGACATTGATAAAAGTTAAAATAAGAACAGATAGGGAACTATACATCGTGCGCCCAGAATAAATTTTCTCAGGAAAGATGAAGTGCAGCCCCTTTCTATTTCAGGGAGCTGTAGCCACTCCTTACTAAGCTCCCAAGATTCTAGAAATTAAAAGTGAAAAATAAATGGTTTTTCTCTAAAATCCCACTAACCACTTTTTCTCCAGAATTCTTTAAACTTCACATGGTAAGAAAATAGGTTTAAGAGCCTGAGTTCCAAATTGTCATTTTCAGTACATAGAGTTGTTTGTGATAGGTGGCCATTACATACTGGAGCAATTACCGTGATCTGGTTATCTATAATTAGCTCTGGATTGAGTAGCCACTTGACTACCCACTCAGGATGCTTCAAAGGAATCAGGGAGCTATTCTGATTTCCACTATAAAACTGTCCTAACATCCTCATCTTGCTTCGTGACCTAACTCTACAATATTGTGAGACCACAATCTCTGTTCTTTATCATTGTGAGTAGAAGTGTGAAGTTAAATAATGAAGGTGATAATTTTTTGTGCTGCTGAGGAAGGAATGCAGGAGTTCACTGCATGTTTAGCAAAAGCACTCCAGCCCTTAGTCACATCACCTGTAAGATTAAACTTTTCTACGAATTCTCTTGGCCCTGCTCAACACCTATTATGAGTTTGGCAATGTGGGAAAATATTGGAATATTAGGAATTCACTGTGAATATAAAAAGGCAAAGGTCTGAGATGAGTTGTGGGAGGAAGATTCTGTGTTGCAGACATTCATAAATAACAGATCCTCCGTCTGTTAATAAAAGGAGTGAGACCAGGGACCTACCACACCTAGTTTCAACCCACATCTGAATTAGGAGCTTCCCAGGGCCCCTGGCTCTCCCCAGACTGGTGTAGATGAAGCTGTGTCTTGGGCCACTCAGGACAGCATTGTGGATTTATAGTGTCACAGTGGGGACAGGATACAGGAAAGCCTGATTCACAAAAGGTAAAAAGGGACAAAAAGCAACAAAATTCAGGACCATAGTCTCTGGAGCTAAGCAGGGAGATCCCTACCCGATACCTGGTTCTGGTCACTGCCTTGCAGATCTCACCCCATGACTGGTTCTGGTCACCTCCTTTCAGACCTCATCCCGATTCCATCCCATCCCCAGGTTCCGTCCCACAACATCACCATTGCGTGATTCAGGGTCTCCTAGAGTCCTTCCCAAGCAGCCTGCAGCCATTAAAATCACAGAAGTATATCATCAGCTAAGGTTCTCAGCAATTTGCTTCGGACATGCACTTCAGCGCCATGACACCGGAAGAACCCTCCCACCTTGGCCAACCTGATTGGACAGTTCATGCAGCCCGCCTCCTTATTGCTGATTGATGCATGCTCCATTAGCTAAGAGTGACAGGAGAAACGAACTCCTGCCTGCTAACGTGGAGCCCAAATGACAGATTTTTATGCAGGATAGCTAACATAGTTGTAATACTGACTTCTATTGCTTTATTGAAAGGAACAGTTAATGATTAATTATTTGATCATTATTGCATGTCTATATTTGTTTTCCTGAGTGTGTACGTTGAAGTTATCAATATGTAATACAACAACCATTGTTAATTCCTTGTCACCTTGTCTGTAACTCAGTATTGCTTGTACTATTCTTGTGCTACTTTGTAAATGGCTGTCTGTTTATGTTTTCGTTCTTTTACTTTTAAAAATAAAAATAAAATAATAATTAGGTTTTAAACATGACATTATTTGGGCAATGACATTCTGTACAGTTTCAACTCGTAGAAAACTTTAAACAGAGAGATTTCTAGATCAGATTCTCCTCCATAATGATGTCGCCTCATGAGGATACTTGCAATTAAGGGCTTTACATCTGGCTTTTCAGATCTGCCCGTTTTCTTAAAGGCTTCAGTAGATTCTTTCTGAAAATGGTTTACAAACATGTTCAGAAGGTTCCAGGTCAGTGTTTTCTCAGAAACAATAAATCTCCTAATGTTAAGAAACATCCTGAATACAGGCCAGGTCAAGACACAATGGAATAGAGGGAGGACAGACTCTTTGAGATGTCAGTATTTGGTAATGAGGGAACAAGCTTCGCTGTCAAGATTTTCACATGATCCCAATCTTCATTTTCAGTCAAGAAAATGAATATGCCCCCCAAAAGAAAGACAATTTATATGTAAATTTCAAAAAATGGAGTTGAAAATTATAGCAATATTCTGCAAAAGAGTAAGGATGAAAGAAAGCCAAGTATTCCAACTCCCTTAGAGAAGCTTCATACTTCATCCAGGGTCATAAAAACACTGAAATCTGAAGATAAACATATAGCCAGGCATGAGGGCCAGAATAAATGCAGAAATGAAGCCCCACACTTGTTTCAGTTGGTTACTATCCAGTGATGAGGCAGGGATACACAATGACTTCACACTGATTTCTTCTCACAGGTTCAAATTCTCCACCATTCCACATGAATATTCCTAGAAGGAATATATTATGTGGAGTCATGTGATACTCTTGTTTACAATTGGTTGGCTCAAGAGAGAGATAGATAGGGCATTTGTAAAGCACACTTCTAAGTGTGTCTTGATGAGTCATGCTACTGTGACCAAATATGGCACTGGGCACCTTCCTTTGAGGCCCCTTCCATACTCTCTCTGGTACCTGGCTCTCATAATTTAGTTTCCTTTTGCTCTCACTTGTACTTACCATGATGTTTCTCCTTTGGAAAAAATCAAATACAGACTGAAATCTCTGTAACAGTGAGAAAAAATAAAACTGTGCTTCTTAAATTCTGTATGCCAATTATTTTCTTCTGTAACATGACCACTACCAACAATAAAAATAGAATATATGTTAGATGTCTGCTCTAAATAAAGTTCTAAATCTATAAGTTCTTCACTAATAAAACTACTTAAAAGAGTTTTTTCCTCTGTGATTGCTCTTCATAATTTCCTTCATGTGCACATATATAAATTTGACTCCAGCATCTTTTTGCATATCAAAATTACTTTTCCCCTCCATAATCTATTCTTCTACATACAGGCAGAGCTAACAATTCAAACAGGTATCTGGCCATGAACTCATGCTTAAAAGAAACCCACTGCTACAGGCCTCAGGACT
This sequence comes from Dinomys branickii, assembly GCA_004027595.1. NCBI lineage: Eukaryota > Metazoa > Chordata > Mammalia > Rodentia > Dinomyidae > Dinomys > Dinomys branickii. The sequence goes on from PVLD010011284.1 coordinate 28,048, forward strand.
TTTGCACACTGATGGAGGCCTCCTTTATTAATTACGAATTTCGCTTCTAGGTATTGACTCGGAAGAACTTAGAAAAAATATCCATAATAATGTGGAGATATATATGTCAATGCTTTCTGGGAAGGCACCCTAATAACCCTGAAAGTGCTAACATAACATAATATTATATCATGACATTTCTATCTTCATGTACCCAAAAATGCACATATTGTCTCTTCTATTTGGACATTAATTCTCCAGGTGATTACTTTACTGAATAACAAATACACATTCTTCAGGTCTAATTTAAACATTACTACTGCCAGACACCTCTCAATTCTTAGCACAGTTTTTCAATATCATTGAACACCTATGGACACCTGGTTTACATTACCACATTTTATTCCAAATTTTCATGCTCAGTGTAAGAGAATTTTTCAGAGTCATAAGAAGTTGAGGACATAGAGAAGCTTTGTTCATAGTCATTATTGTTTCTCAGGAAGTACAGTACCTCCAAATAAACAAACATAAAACTCACAGTAGTTATAAATGTGAAAATAAAAAAGGATAAGATATTGTGAGAAGATGAAAGAAAGGAATGTTAAACTAGCCACTTCAATGAAAAAGGTTGTATTTTACACGGAAGTGCTTGAATTCATGTAGGAATTTCCCAGGAAATACTAAAAAAAAATTGATAGAGAAAGCAGTTTGAATCAAATGAATGTGGGTATGCTGAACATGAAGAGAAGGCATCATTAAATATTGCCTGAAAAATCCAAGCATAAATAAAGAATTTGACATATAAATAAATGAAGTATAAAGAACTCCAAAGAGCCAGGGCCAGAATAAAACCATGCAAAGACAGTTAATAATCAAGACTCCAGAAGTTCAGCACAAGCACAGAATATTAAAAGCTGTTAGAGAAATGAAACCCCACACCTGTAAAGCAAAACCCATCAGAATCATGCCAGACTTCTGGACACATAGCATCAAGTCAAGAAGAGCTTGGAGTAAAGTATTTCTGGTCCTGAAAGAAAACAACTTCAAACCCAGATTGATGTACCATGCAAAACTATCTTTCAAAAGTAAGGGAGAAATAAGATACTTCTATGACAAAAAACAACTGAAGAAATTTTTGACCACCAAACCAACCCTACAATGAGTACTGAAAGATATTCTAGATAGAGATAAAATTGACCACAATTCCAAGAATAACAAGAGAAATAAAACAACAGGCAGGGCAAGCAATTAAACAGAGGAGAAAAACAAGGAACACCAGGAAAATATCATGACAAAGATAAGGCAAAATATATCAGTTATAATAACCAAAGAAAATGGCCCTAATTCACCAATCAAAACAAACAGACTGGCAAAATGGACCAAAAAACAAGATCCAATAATATGCTGTATAAAAGCAGCACATTTAACTCAAAATGAAGTTCACTGACTGAAAGTCAAAGGATGGAAAGCAGCCTTGCATTCAATAGGAACCAAGAAAAAAGCAGGGACAGCAATTCTTTTGCAGACAATGTGAACTTCAAACCAAGAATGATCAAAAGAGATAAAGAAAGTCATGACATACTTCTTAGGGGGAAAACTTCAAGAGGAAGAGATAACAATCACAAATATATATGCACCAAATATGGGAGCACCTAACTATATAAGACAATTATTAAAAACATGAAAAACCAAGTAGGCAATAGCACAATTGTAGTGAGAGAACTTAATACCCCATCGTCACAAAGAGGTAGATTTGCTAGACAAAATTTCATCAAAGAAATATCAGAAATGAAGCAAACCTGTGAACAAATGGACTTAGTAGGAGTTTTCAGAGTGTTCTACCCAACATAATCAGAATATACATTCTTCTCAGTTGCACATTGGATGGTCTCTAAAATAGAGCACATACTAGCCCGCAGAATGTGCTTAAGTAAATGTAAAGAAATTGAAATTTTACCATGCTTATTATCTGACCATAGTGCAATGAAATTAGAAATTGATGGCAAGAGAAACTGCAAAACCTTCATAAACACTTGGAAATTAAATAACACCCTCCTTAAAAAAATCCAATGGGTCACAGATGAAATTAAAGAAAAAGTAGACAATATTGAGAACTAAATGAGAATGTAGATATGATTTACTGGAACTTATGGGATGGAACAAAAGTAGTCCTAAGAGGGAAATTTAAAGCAGTGAATTCTCAATTCGGGAAAACAGAAAGAGCACAAATAAAAAAACCAATACTTAAATTTGAGCTTCTAGAAAAAGAAGAGCAAGTGAAGCTCAAAGGCCATAGCCCACACCAGGGAGGAAATTGTAAGGAGCAGGGCAGAAATTAATTCAATGGAGACTAAGAAAACAATACAAAGAATTAATGAATTGAAGTGTGGGTTCTTTGGAAGAATAAATAAAATCAATAAACCCTTAGTCAAACTTACCCAAAGAAAGAAAGACTCAAATTCATGCACCGAGGAATGAAAAGAGTGAAATCACTACGAAGCCTGTAGAAATTCAGAAGATCATCAATACCTGCTTTGAAAGTCTTTCCTCTTGTAAGATGGAAAATACAGAAGAAATGGACAGATTCCAAGCTAAGCATGAATTACCAAATCTGAATCAAAAGGAAATAAAAATTCTGAATAACTCAATGTCAGTTAATGAAATTTTAAAAAGTAATGAAAATTTACCAACAAAGGGAAACACTGGTCCTGATTTATTCACTGTTGTACTCTATAAGCAATTTAGAGAAGACTTACTGCCAATATTTCTCAAACTCTTTAATGAAATTGAAAGGGAAGCAATACTCCCTAACTCATTCTTGGGGGCAAGTGTTAACCTAATACCCAAAACAGAGAAAGACCCAAACAAAAAAGAGAACTACAGGCCAATCTCCCTAATGAACATAGATGCAAAAATACTCAATAAGATACTAGCAAACAGAATGCAGCAAATCATCAAGAGGGCTCTACATGATGATCAAGTGGAATTCATCTCAGGAATGCAGGGATGGTTCAACATATGCAGATCAATAAATGTAATACAATATATCAACAGAATGAAAGATAAAAATCATATGATTATCTCAATGGATGCACAAAATGCTTTCGATAAAGTCCAACACACATTCATATTTTAAAAAGCCATACAGAAAATTAGAATGGATGATCTTTGTCTCCACCTGATAAAAGCCATTTATGATAAAACAACAGCCAACATCACACTAAAGGGACCAAAACTGTAAGCTTTCACTCTAAAATCAAGAACAAGATGATGTCCACTATCACTACTCCTATTTAATATAGCTCTGGAAATATTAGCCAGGGCAATAAGGGGGGGGAATAAAACAATAAGGATAGGAAAGGAATAAGTTAAATTATCATTATTTACAAATGACATGATTCTGGATTTAATAAACAAATTCTGTAACATAGCTGGATAAAAAGTGAACACTCAAAAATCAATAGTATCCCTGCACACAATCAACAAACTCACTGACAGAGAAATTAGGGGAATCACACCCTTCAAAATAGCATCCAAAAAAATGAAATGCTTAAAAATTAATCTAACACAGGAAATAAAAGATGTACACATTGAAAATTACAGTACTCTTAGAAAGGAGATTAAAGGGGTTATCAGAAAATGGAACACTATCTCTTGCTCATGGACAGGAAGAACTGATATAGTGAAAATGTCCATACTCTCAAAATTGTTGTACATATTTAATGCAATCATGATTAAAATACCATTAGCATCTGTCACAGAACTAGAGAAAACATTCCTAAAATTCATTTGCAAACAGAAGACACCTATAAAAGGAAAAGCAATTCAGGGCGACAAAGGTAAGGCAGGAAGCATCACAATCTCTGATTCAAAATTATACTATAAAGCTACTGTGATAAAATCAGAATCATACTGGCAAAAAACAGACCTGAGGATCAGTGGAACAGATAAAATGATGCAGACACAGCTACAAATGCACTCAGCCACTTTATCTTTGACAAAATTCCCCAACATATTTACTGTAAGAAAGACAGCTTCTTTAATAAAGGATGCTGGAAAAACTGGCTCACTACATGCTACAGATTAAAACTATACTATCATCATTAACTAAACTAAAATAAAAATGAAACAAAGATCTCAATATTAGAACAGACACACTGAATCTACTGGAAGAGAGAGTAGGTAGGCATTCTGAAGATATAGTTGCATGCAGAGATTACATGAACAAAACCCAAACTGCATGGGAAATACCCCAAGGAATCAACATCTGGGCTCTCATCTTACTAAAAAGCTTTGCACATCAAAAGAAATCACCAACAGAGAGAAAAACAAACCTAGAGAGGGAAAAAATTTAGCCAACAGTCCCTCAAAGAACTTCTTTCTAGAACATATAAAAATTGACAGAAATCAGATCCCCCAATTTTAAAGGCCCAATCCAAAAATGGACATCTGAGGTGAATATACACTAATCACATGAAGAAACATATATAGCAAATAAATATTTGAAAAAATCTTCAACATCATTGGTCATTCAAGAGATGCAAATTAAAATAACACTGACATTTCCTCTCACTCTTGAAAGAATGGCTACCATCAAGAAATCAACCAATAAGTTCTGAAGGGACTGTGGGGAAAAAGGAACCCTTCTCCACTGTTATTGGGAGTATAGACTGGTGCAACCACTGTGGAAATCAATGTGGAGATTTCTTTAAAATCTTTAATCTAATCTAATCTTTAAGAATAGAGGTACCATTCAACCCAACTATTCCACTTCTGGGTATCTTACCAGAAGAATTAAAAACATCATACCACAGCAATATATGTGCACCCATGTGTATAGCACCACAATTTGTAATAGCTAAATCTTGGAAACAACACAAATGCCCATAAACTGAGAAATGGATAAAAAGATGTGGGGTTTTTATAGAATGGAATACTATTCATCCATAAAGAAATAAACTTGAGACTTTTATAGGTAAATTGATGCAAATCAAGAACATACTAGTAAGTGAAATAAACTAGGCCCACATGTGTAAATACCAGATTATCTCACTAATGTGAGAATCTGAAACAGTAAACAAAATCCAAAATGTTCAACAGATATTGTGAGTAGGGAAAAAAACTGATTAAAAGAAAAGAAAAACTGTGGTGGGAGAAAGGCGAAAGGAATAAAAGGTAAAGAAAAAAATATATAAATAGACAGTTAAGATAGCTATACAGCTGGTTTCTGTTCACTCAGGGGAAAGTTTTGTGTCAGTAATTTTCTGGACAATATTTCATGACTATGTATTGTAGTCTGAACAACTACTGTGAATATAACAACATGCAATGTATTGTTTAATGTTACTCTCCTAGAAGCCTGCTTTGAAACTCTGTTTTATTATTCTTTCTTTTTTGTTTAAAATAAAACAAATATACCTGTGAAATATGACTAGAATATATATTTAAAATACAAATGATATTTTAAAACATATTTAATTAGAAAATTGACCCTTTCTAATGTTTTGCATATACTTCCAGTGTTTGCTTTGAAATAAAATAAAAAGACATCTCCTCTGCTTCCTCATTCAACCTGTTTCAATGTTGTTTAATCAAAAAGCCCTCCTGAAATATATAAATTAAACACTTTTCTGACACCTAGAAATTATTTTACATACTGTCAAGCATTTTTACACTCAACTCAATAAAACTATGTAAAACATTGCTGCTATTTTGTTATTGTTTTTCCATTTTCAAAGAAAAAATAAACAGACTAAAACTTGGCAACATTTTCAAATAGAAAAATATAATATATAAAAATAAAATTGGGGATGATCTGAACACTACCTGAGTTACTCTATCTAAATAACTCCCGTGCTGTCCTCGCACATTTTCTCTCCTTGTCCTTCCCACATGCCTTTCCATTGCCATTACAGTGAAAACTTAGAAAACGTTGGGCTCTCTGGTGCTCAATGATGACATGTAGTAGAGAGTGGAGAGGCCAGATTATAGGGTGTCTTGAACTGAACTTCTGTGCTTTATCTCAGCAATGCCCTTCTCCATAGTCTACTAAGACACTAATGAAAAGCTAGAAGAGTTAAGTAGATTGATAGAAAACATGGATGGCCACCATGCGAAAGAATAGAATACAAGAAAAGGTTCTAAATGGAAATTCAGAAGAATAAAAATTCTATTGAACATATGATCAGCAGAAGTGACTAGTGTGAAAACAGACTTCCACAATAACAAGGCAAGATGTTTGTCTTTTATCAGTTAATGACAGATACATTAAAACAACAAGGAGAAGATGAAAAATGAATTCAATGACTCATATAGTTCAAAAAGTCAAATATAAAGTGATTAGGTTAGCAAAATTCAGAACACAGTACAAATAGAATAAAAAAGTTCTTTGAAATAACAGCAAAAAGCCTTTCCAAATAAGGGAAAGTTCTAGCATACAGATAAGTGAGTCACATACAATGACAAATAGTGACGATGATAAAAAGAATCCATGACACATCATAGCTAAAAGCCTGTAAGTCCAACACAAGAACAAAATCTTAAAAATAGTCAAAGAATAGCAATAAATGAATTATAAAGAAAAACCCCACTAGAATTACAGCAGAATTTTCATACACCTTAAATACCAGGAGAGCTCAGAGTCATGTTTTAAGCCCTAAAAGAATTTCCAGCAGAGGTTGGTATAATTTGAAAGTTTATCTTTCAAACATTGATGGAGAAATAAGAAACTTTCACAATGAACAGCATCCAAAAAATTCATAACCGCAGAACTAGCACCCTCCCAAATTTTTACTATAGAAAAACACAATATTATCAATAATGGGAAAAATTCAATTGAATGAAGGCACCAAGTAGGGTGAGCAGTTAAGTAGAAGGGGAAAATAAGGAATACATGCTGGGAACTGGCCCAGATACCCAACTGGCTGTATGAGGGGTGGGGCAAAGGATGAAGAAAAGACAGAAAAAATTTAGTAATGCATAAAGCAGAGGCTGGGAGGTCTGCACTTCAGGATGGGCAGGGACAAAGACCTATTGAACTGGCCCACTTTTTTTCTGGTGAAAAGTACAGGGGAAATGAGAGGGTACTTTTCCTGAAACAGCATTGAAATAGTAGTGGAATGGTGAAGTTTAATGTCACAGAAGAAACAAATTAAGATCCTTTCCCACACCTTGGAGGTAGCCCTTTCTATATTGTCCTCAGATCTCATCATGCCCTGTGAGTGCCAGCCTGATGGACATCAAGATCTCAGTGGTGGCTGGCAGAAAGCGAGAACTTCCACATCCCAAATCAGCCCAAAAAGCAGTTCAAGCATGGCCTTCAGGCAGATTCTATCTTTAATTTATAATTTGTGGTGCCCAACAAATAAGTAACAGAAAAATAAAGCAGTTATATAAATATGTTTATATATACCAGTAATAACTCTCAATTTGTATTGTTTTGATTCCCCAGTCAAACACCCAGATTGGCAACATGGATCAAGAAATAAATTCCAGTGGTCTGACATATAAGAAACACATTTATCTCCCAAAGAAACTCATAGACTAAAAATCAAAGAATGGAAAATATTCTATACAATGTGAACTTGAAACAAAGGAGGTGTAACGGTCCTATATTCAGAATAACATCACTTTATCCCAAACTGATCAAAAGAAGCAATGAATGTCACTACATGTTGGTAAAGGGAACAATCCAACAGGAAGAGACAATTACTAAAATATATGCACTGAACAATAGTCCATTTAACTTTACAAAACAAATACAATTGACATAAAAGGCCATAGAAACATAAACATAATTATACTGGGAGGCCTGAATACTCAGTTAACACAAATTGACAGTTCAACTGGACTGAAAGTCAACAAAGAAATGTCAGAGTTGAGCAAAACTTTTGAACAAATGGACATAATAGGTATCTACAGAGTATTCCATCCAACAACCAAATACATATTCCTTTCAGCACATGAAAATTTCTTCAAGGTACACCACACACTGGTCCATAAAGCAAACTTAAGTAAATATAGAAGAATGAAGTTATTCCTTGCATGTTATTAGATCATAGAACAATCAAGTTATAAGGTAACAACAAAAGAAAATACAAAAATTAGGCAAATGTATGCAAACTAAACAACACACTGTCAAATAAACAGTTACAAAAGAAACCAAATACACATCATAGTTTCTGAAATAAAAGAATAATGTCAGTACAATATTCCCTGACAAAGTCACAGTTCAGAGTTTATGGTGTCAGTGATTCACAGATTTTCCCCTGGAAACTAATTGTTTGCAGAAACTCTCACAATGTTATGGAAAACCCCACAGTTTCTCAGAAATTGCAAATATCCTCCATAATTTTTTTCTTGGCGGAGGTTTTCAAGTAGCCACTCTGAGAATGTTATTCAGTTCTCCTTGCTGCTGATTGGCTGCTGCTGTGTAAGTAGAAATCCATAGTTTCTCACAATTCATGAGTGCTCTAGGAAGGTATCCCACGTGAATTTGAGGGTTCACTGTACAACATACCAGAATTTAAGAGGGAAGTTTATACCTGCGAATGCTCACATCACAAAAACTGAGTGAGCACAAATAATTAATCTAATGATGCACCACAATATCCTAGTAATATGAGAATAATTCAAAATTAATACAGAGAAGAAAATGATAAAGAATAGAATAGAAATCAATAAAATTGAAACCCAAAATACAGTACAAACAATTCTTGAATTGAAGAGATGTTTCATTGCAAGAATAAAGAAAATAAACCCTTAGTAATCTAATAAAAAATAAGACAAAAGACCAAATACAATGCAATTGGAAATGAAAAACTACCAAGCATGGTGGTACACATCTGTAGTGCCTGCACTTGGGAGGCTGAGCCAGAAGGATCACCATGGGTTGGAAGCCAGCCTGGACTACATAGTGAGTTCAAGGCCAGCCTGATTGAATAAGGGACCAACACTCAGCAGTAGAGTTTGACATCAGGGCTTAAGTGTTACTGTACCCTAGAGACTTGCTGAGAGCATCTTTGGCTTGTGGATGGTAGAGCTAAATAAGGATTTTCTGAGATATCTGGGGAGAACCAGGAATAGACCAGAAAGTTCACAAGACCTATATTCCATTATGGAAGGATAGAATTGTAGGGTGAATTAGTCAGAGGGGATAGTCCTGCAGGAAAACGTAGTCTACTGGTATCTTTGCCCTGTTGCACCACTATCTACATCCAGCAGCAACCTATGTTCTGAAGTATTACAGGATAGTGTATAGGTGGTCTACTTGCATTAAAATCATGGTCTTCTTCATTCTGGTTAAAGGATATCTATGATTGGTTTCTTAGCTTTGGCTTTTTCCAGTTTGTTTGATACCATAGATGTCACTGTATTTACTACTATAGACAAGGTAACAGTACTGATTAATAATTGTTTTTCCCCATACCAATATCTGGAGTTCTTGTGGTTCATAAAATATTAAACATGAGTGTACATAAACACAAGATCATGGGGAAGCAAAATGACAATGACCTCCAAGGTCTTCTAACTCTCCGAAGGCAGAACATGGAGGCACAAATGACAGAAAAATAAATACCAGGTAGTGGAATTCCATCAAAACTTCAAAGAAGGGCTGAAAAACCAGATAAATTCAAAGATACAAGGACAAAAGATTTACAGTATTAGCACTCAATATTCCAAATGTGAATTTGGCAATAAATAAGTAAAAAATTGGATGAACTAATCAAAGTAGTTCAAAACATGAGCAAGAAATTCAACAAGGATAAAGAATAATAAAAAAGATGTCAGGCAGAAATTCTTGAATTAAAATGTATAGCATTCATAAATTGCAGAAATGACAAGTGTGAAAAAGTGCCTGAAATTGAACACAAAAGTGTAAATTATGATGAAATTCTCAAAAAAGCCACAAAAAGAATGCAAGAATGTGGGGAGTATGGGAGAGGCTGGACCCAGCACCCTACTTCCTGCCAAAATCATGGGCAAGTCTGACTCCAGGAAAGCCAAGGATGTTTGGTAAGCTGCTGGGAGAGGGATCTACTAGAAAAGAAAGCAGGTAGACATCTTGAACACATAAGAATAGGAAGAGAGCTTATGAATAAAAACCTAAATGCACAGCAAATACTTCAAAGAATCAACAACTGGGATGTCATCTTACTGAAAAGTTTTTAACATTAAAAGAAATCACCAACTGAGTAAAAAGAAAACCCACACATTGGGAAAAATTTTAGCCAACTGTCCCTTGGACAAAGGACCTTTGTTTAGAATATACAAAAAAAATTTAGAAAATCAGGCCCCTACAATTCAAAGACCCAATCCAAAAAAAAAAAAAAAAAAAAAAAAAAGAGCATCTGAGCTGAATACATGCTTCTCAGGTAAAGAAATACAAATGGCAAATAAATACAAGAAAAAATGTTCAACATCCTTAGTCATTTGAGAAATGCAAATTAAAACAACACTGAGATTCCATCTCACCCCAGAAAGAATGGCTAGCATTAAGAAATTAACCAATAACAAATGCTGGAGGGACTGTGGGGAAAAAGGAACCCTTCTGCACAGTTGGTGGGAGTGTAGATTGGTGCAACCACAGTAGAGTCATAAAATGGGAACAGAATGAACAGGACAAAAGGGGAAGTAGGATAAAGTTAAACTGCAATGGTCATCTGGAATCTGGCTGTCTGACAGCTTCTGGGAGAAGTAAACTTTGTGACAATTGGGTGACATTCTTGTGAGATTCCAAAAAATGAGGTAATGGTTACTATGGAATCCTAAAATGTACTTAAACAGAACGTGAGACCCAGATCAGGGCAGACATCTTCCCTGGCTCCTGGTTAGAGACTATCCATCAGTTGGCTTAATAAAGCTGTTTGTTCCTTCCTTTTAGTTTTTCTTGTGAGTGCCTTTCTTGTAGAACTCTCTTGCTGTATAAATCTGAATAACCAATTTAAAGATAACAATATGCAATACAACCATTGTTAATTTCCTATCACCTTGTTTGAAATTTTGTATCATTTTTATTGTTTTTGTGGTTTGTTTATGTCTTTGTTTTTGTTCTTTTCTCTTTAAAATAAAAGAGATGAATTCAAGTTAATGATATGTGAAGGAGACATGTGTATCTGGTGCAGGTAGAATGATGCTAAGAATATATATAAAGAATATACCTATATAGTACAGGTCTCTGTATCTTTTCTGTATTAAATGGGGGTCTTTAGGGGGCTGTCTCTTATTTCTTTTGCATTCTGTCAGGTAGCTGAGAGTGTCTGGCTTTCTCTTTCTTTTTTGATTCCAGGAATCAAACTCAGGACGTTGTGCTTGCCAGTCATGCACTGTCTCTAAGCTATATCCCTGGCTCTCTCAATGTTTAACTCTTTCTAATAAATACCCATGATAACTGTGCTATCTGGTGCCTCTTTGGATGTAGAATATTTGTCTTTTTAACTGTAGAGCCTACCTGTAGAGGCAGAAGATACCCCATTAAAATTTCCATTGATTTTCATAAAGCTTATATTTTTTCTACCTATGACTCCCTGTCCCTATACAGGACATTGCATTTATTAATGCTTCTTTTAACAATGCTATTTGGATCTTATGTGTTTAATATGTCAGTCAAGTTTGTTTCTTCTTATTTCACAGCTGATAAAATACTGCCAGTGACCTAGCCCAAGATCAAAACCTATCTCCACATCCAAGGCTCTCGAGGAAATTTTTAGAGGAAGAACTCCCTTAAACTCGTAGATCAGACAGAGTAAGGTTTTCTTGGTCTTTGTGCAGATATAGATGTCTTTGGTGACTGCCTCTATTCACCATAAGAAGACATAGAAGATGAAATATCCCTTAAATATCTTGGAGAAGAGATCTCTGGGGAGGGGAGTGCAGTTAAACCAATGAGACTGATCAAATCACGCCCTCCACCCATTTTAGTTTAAATAGCACTCTAGGCTAATTGCTCCTTCCTTTGTTGTAAGTAGAAAATAGCATAACAAAAGCCCTGGTAATCTCTATGTGAGGGAATATGCATGTTGGATTTTCTGGTCTGTCACATTTACCTTACTCAAACTTTATATATATTAATCATATATATGGTTAAGGATTATGGTTAAGCATTTGCCTCTTTTACCTGGAGATTCAGTAGGAGCCATCTGGGCTAAGATGCGTATCACTGAAATCGTGAAAGCCTCATTTATCTGTGGACCGTGGGCTGTGTTTTGCGTGCAGTGCTTTTTGATTTCCTCTCATCGCAGCACCACTTTTATTATAGCGCCATATTTTTGTTGGCATGAACTTACACTGTGCACATCTTCCTATGATCTTCAACAAATGTAGCTGCTTTTCACATGCCATATGCATCATGTACTTGCAATTCTTTGCTCATTGCACCAAAAGCCAGGAATTTACCTACTGAATTTATTTTATAGTTAAGGAAACTCTGCTACCAATTCTAGTGTAAACCTGGTTATAAAAACATAAAGATGATAAAGCAAAGCAAGCCAAAACGAGTACATAAACCAACAAAACAAATGCCTGGAATGTTTTTCTACATCTACATCTCTTCTCACACATCAGTGACCCCAAAACATCATTCACTTGGTCCAAGTGGCCACAATTCATGAAGACACTTCACTCATACAAACTGCACTGCAAAGCAACATAAAAGAAAGTCAAGTGGTGTAGTACACTTTTCAGGAGGACACCAGGCAGAATCTCTCAGTTCCTCCACAAATCTTGTTTATTTTACCGAAAAAACATTTGCAAGTTGTTGATGCTATGAACAGGAGAATTTCCACATGCAAAAGTGTCATTGGCAGCTGGTACAAAATCCCTGGAGTCCTGATCACAGATTCAATTAGCATGAGCAATTAGTCACTTTTCTTAACTGCCTGCCATCCTGTCAATAGTTAAGATGTTAACCTTTCTTTTTCACTGTGGTGCATATAATCCAGTGAGCACTAGATGTTTGTCAAGTGACCTTCCATGGAGCTGGGTAGCTTTCCTCAGTGGTGGTCAGTTATTGAAGAGGAGATTGTTAGGTGAATGGGAGAGTGAGCCAACACCCAGAGATGAAGACTGTGGGAAAAAATCGTATTTTATTCATCCTATCTACAGGTAGGCTGACATTGGAGTGACAGCAGCAGTCATCTGGAGGTGAGGCTGGCATCAGGATTTCAAAGAGCCCCAAAGAATCTGGAGAGAATGTTTGAAGTTAAAGTTGCAGAAGCAATCATCCCCGGTGTGTGTAAACAGAACTGGCACCATTTTAAGTCTTGTCTTAATTATCTTTTTTGTTCTTATTTCTTGTTTTCAGAGGGCCAGCCATTGTTAGTTTTGGGGTGACTAGTGTATGTAGTGGGCAGGCCAGGTCTCTCTCAGACCAGACCTGACATTCCCATCTTTTGTTGTTATATGTGGAAGGCAGATGGGAAAAGGACAGAATCTCTCAGGACGTCAGGTGTGCCAAAAGGAATGGCATGGATAGCCTAATGGGCAGAGAAATCATGAGGAATAGGACTAAACCAAAGAGAAGTTAGTGCCAGCATTTATCTGTTGGTGATCAGCTGCATACAATCCTGTTAAAAATTGAGAGAAAAGTCTGAGAAAGCATGACCCAAAGAGGCGGAGAATCACACCGGTGAAGGGGACAGCCGGAAGAAGCCGTTAGGGTCAGCCTCAAACATTAATCGAAGAGTCAGACAGGTGCTGTACAATTTCTGAAGACTTTTCTGACAGTCTCTTGGCTGCATCTCATACTATACCTGACTGATTAGAACAAACACACATTCTTCTCCAAGGAAGACATGTGACCCACCTTTTTCTGCAGTGAGATCTAAAACTACAATTCTGAAGGATTACTGCTGCCAGGGTATCCTATCTTGTTCTGTAAGGTGAGAATGGAGTGAGCTGTTTGTGAGGCTGCCAAGAAGACCTTGAGAGAGAGAGAGAGAGCAGTGGGATTGTCAGAGAAGCAGTTAACCTTGTGATGTCCCATCCTGTAGTAGCAGTGATACCCAAACCAATAAGAGAAATTAATGAATGGCTGTGTGTGCTGGACCTGGATTGTAACAGCAACAGGCAGGCTCTGATTCTCTGGGGCAATGTTTATTTTTGAGAGAGGGTTTATAGATTTTACTGGAGTTATTGTTATGTATCTGAAAATGCAAGGGGCCAGTGATTAGAGCTTATTACTATAGCATTATTTTTATATCTTTTGGTTATACTTTTCTGCTGGGTGTTTAAAACCAAATTAAAGTAAGGCCTATGTTATGACCTTGATGTTTATCAAGGCTGGTAAGCCTCTTGAGGCATTATTCTTGGAATCATGTACAAAGCCTCTTGCCTCCTGTCAGTGTCAGTTGCCAGGATGTGTCAGTCTTGCTTGACCACGTTTTTTTTTTTTTTCTGAAAAATCATGGGAGATTTTTTCTAGTGACTCTCCTTAGGCATACTATACTTTTGATTTCCATCCTCTGGTGTTCTGCAATTTCCATGGCCGGGAGGTTGTATTACTCAACAAAGTTGTAGGATCTTGCTAAGAAATGTTCCCTTATGTCCTGGGCCCTTGTTGATCTCCTAGGTCCATAGCCACAAATATTGGCTGTTCTCTTAGCCTAGTTACCTTTTTAGCTCTGGTCTCTAAACTAGTTGTTCAACACTCATAAGAGATCAGTGACACTATGATTGTATTGGGAACAATCAGTTTAACTATAATAATTTTATTTGCATATCAAACATTTTGAAATATAAAGTATAGTCAAAGGACTGTTATTTCTTATCAACCATGGTTCCTCTAATAGTTAAATCCTTATAGTAACACTAGTATAACAAAAACATCATGGAATTGTTTAAAAATATTTTTGACAGGTTGTCTCATGTTGGTTTGATATACACTTATCATAACTAGCTGGAGCACAAGAGAAAAGCAGGTAGCTGAGTTTAAAAGCAAAAGATTATCACCATCAATAATCCTTTTTGTATCTTGGAAGGCCTGTATACTTGGAAAGCATGTATATATTTAATATACCATGACATTAGCAATAATGTCATAACTATATGAAAACTTTTGTTTGTTTTGTACTAAGAGTATCTCTTACTGAGAACACCTTATTGTTTTATTTACAGAAAACAACTTTTTGACAACAATGTAAATAAATTACAATAATATATTAAACATTTATTGGGGTGTCTCTCATAAAACTATGGAGATTACTGGGGTCCCCTTAGTGAACAAGTGCTGGAGAAGTATTTCCAGGAAGCTGCTTCTTCATGAAGGGGAGTCCTGTATAACAGTTTTCTGATGCCTAAGGAGTCCCTATTTAGCTTAACAAATTTTTAATTAACTATGATAAACAGGCATTAACACAATGTATTATTTTTGAACAATCAAAGACTCTGGTCTTATTGTACACACATATAAATCCAATTTTAACAGCATTTTGATCAATTGGCAATGTGAAAACATGACATCTATAAACTAGTTTGATGACATCTATAAACTAGTTTGGTATAGACAGATGTTTTAAAAATCCAAGGCCAAAAAAGATATTGTTCAGTTCAAATAAAATAGTTTATATAGACAAATACACATAAGACAACTTATTTATAAAAATCAAAGTGCACTCAGATACATTTGGCCAGTTTGAATTATAATAATGTTTACAATTTTAAAGTTTGTAAGCGTAAGTAAAAGTTTTTGTAGATCATGTAACAGATGTCTTATAATAAAAATCAGAATAGGAACCTTTTATTCATTATATATATAAAAGAATTTTGGCAACTTGCTATCCTCTTTTGTTTTGGGGCAAAATTATAATCCACTTTGGGTATGGAGTAGGATAAGGTATGGCTTATGGAACAGGTAGTCAGCAGGCGACCCTACCAGAGGAAGCACTGGGGGTGGAAAAGCGGGTATAGCAAATAAAGCCCCTCAAGGAGGAGACAAGGATTTGAGTGGGATTGCACGAGGTATGCAAAGTAGAAATATTAGGGAGTGTAAAGAATTTCTGTACACAGGGAGCATTTTTTAGCTTTTGGCAGTAGTTGTCTAATTCTTACAGAATGGAAGAATCAAAGGTCCCATTCTTTAGCCACCTAATGTTACAGAGATATTAGATGCTTAGGCTTCAGAACATTTTAGAGGTGAGCGAGAGTAATTCCCCATCAGGGAATTGCCACAGAGAAGGGAAATTGGCACACCTTCAGTATAGGCTTGAACATGTTCAGTTGGGCAAGGCTGTTAGGAATATGGGTGAATGGGCAAGTGAGTCATCACCTCAACTGACCAATCACCAAAGGAAGCCAGTCTCCCTGGGAAGCATCCATCCATGACTAGCACTAGGTTTACTGGCACAGAGGAGCAGGCCTTTCTTTCTCCCGAGAGAGAAGAGAGTCCTAGAGAGCAGTTGACAGCAGAGAGGGAGGTTTGGTACAGAGGTTAAACATGTAGAGCTAAAAGTGGCAGGTGTGGCTAAAGCTGTGGTTGTGACTGTGGCAGAGAACAATTGTGTGTTGCAGAGTTATAAGGTGCAGAGTGTTAGAAGCTGGAAAAGTGGAGTGAGTATACCTGATCTCAATCAGTCTGGGGAGCTGCCTGGAGCACTGGGCAAGGTCTGGAATCATTGTGACCAGGTAGCCTCAGTGGAAAAGTCTTAAGATACAAAGTACCTTCTCAAAAGGAATTTCCTATCACCACCCAAGTCACAGTACTATGTGTTAGATGAATGGCAGAGTGAGGCAACATAGGCTGTAGGAAAGACCAGATTTTATTCATCCTACCAAAGGGGCAGACTGACATCACAGTGATAGCAGGTAAGTGAAAAAAGGCTGGGTTTATGAGTTTGGATTAGGGCAAGATTTCAAAGAGCCCCAAAGAATCTGGATAGAATCTCTGAAGTTAAAATTGCAGAATCAATCAGGCGTGCAGAGATAAAACTGGTACCAGGAAGATTTTAAGTTTGGTCCTAAATATCTTTATTGAGCTTAATCCTTGTTTGCCAAGCCATTGTCTTTTGGGGAGTCTATTGTATGTAATGGGCAGCCTAGGTGTCTCATAGGTCAGTCCTGACAGAGATGACTGATGGAAACAGAATCAAATACCCTTCTTACTAAATTTAAAGATTATCAGATATTTAAAGAGTGGCTTTCAATCTGAGTTATACAGAGTCCATTGTTATGTATATTGTGACTTAAGGCAAGTGGACCACTCCATCTCTTCACAGCTAGCTTTGCATGAATCCTTTTCCCTCCAAAATGACCTCCTTTGATTTGGCAGTGAACACACAAACCTGAACATGGTAAAATGAGTGACCAGTAAAATTTGCTTTATCTAGTCAGGAGGCAAATCCAGGCTCCACATTGCAGAATAGACAGGATTACACTATATAGAAGTGTATGTGTGTGTCTTTTATAGTAAGGAACACAAAGAGATGATGGGAGGCAGACAGAAAAAGCTGATGCACCAATGTATATCCTGACATTTGCTTTATTCTTTACCCATTCCCATGTTCCTCAGATCATTCTTTTCTAGTGGGAAGGAAACGTGACTCTGGAACCCTGGAACCAGCCATCTACATACACTGTCACTTGTTTGGGGCTGCAAAGAGGTAGATGGTTATGGGTTCAGGAAGAAGAAGTTAGAAGCTCCTCATCACTAGAGGAAAAAACACTGTCTTTTAAAGTTTCATGTTACAATGTCAAGTACATAGGCAGAGCCTTGACATTTTCTGTCAGATGTGCTGTGAGTAAAAGCAGTTCACTTCTATACCAGAT
Source organism: Dinomys branickii (assembly GCA_004027595.1). NCBI lineage: Eukaryota > Metazoa > Chordata > Mammalia > Rodentia > Dinomyidae > Dinomys > Dinomys branickii. The sequence goes on from PVLD010011284.1 coordinate 45,784, forward strand.
GACAAAAGAATGATTCATGAGTCATGGCACACAGGCCTGAGAAAAACAAAATAAGGGTAGGAGGGATCTGAATTGTGCAAAAATGCACCAGCAAAGAGTACTGAGGAATTTATTAAGGTGCATAGTATTGACTCCACTCATTTTCTTGCCAATAGTCCTATAATATTTTTCTATAGAGTCCTTAATTCTGAGGGCTTTCTAAAGATGCCTTAATAATCAAAGCATATATTGCACTGTATTCACTTTCCACTGAGATGCACAACAATCTATGCAACACTCTGCAGAATCACTCATTAGAAAAACCCTTTGACTACTCAGAGGCTGCAATGGTTCTTTTCACTCAACCATGTTATCATTTTGAATACTGGATACACTTCTGTGATATGAAATATTTATTTTAAATACATGAAAGTAAAACACGCCAAAAGATCGTATCCTACTGTCACATAATCCATTGACAATAATCCAGTAAATGGACACTGACCACCACTGAGATTTCAATCTCCACTACTGCGGAAAGTCAAGCTTAATTGTAGACATCCTTTTCCTATAGGTTCCCAACTGGCTCCAGTCAGAGATTTCAAATTATTAACACAAATTTTTTAATTGTGAGATTTAGTATGTTCCCTAAAATTCCCATGTTGGAAACTGAATATCTAATGACCATAACTGAGTTATGGGAACACTAAAATGTGAAGAGCACATGAGCGCTTTTCCCTGCTGAGTAGAATGATGGTATTACTGTGAGAATGGATGGTTTCTGATTAGTATCAGCACATCTTTCCCTTTTTCTTTTCATCTCACATATGGTTAAATGGCCTTCAACAAGGTATTTAGTAGGACAAAGGTTTTTGTGCCATGCTGTTAGAATTTCCAACCTGAAAATGTATAGAGAATATATTTAAAAATTTTAAGTTACTTAATGTGTGATTCTGTGACAGAGGATGAATAGTAGGTAAGAGCACTCATATTGTTGATTGGAATTGGAAAGCTATTATAATTCCTGTTCTAGAAAGCTAAGAAAGCAGCACCTTGGGAGAAGGAACTTGAGAGCATGCTACAGTTGAGTGCACAGAAATTCAACTTTTGAAAGGATAATGAAGAATTATATAACCCAGCAAGAGTAAACAGCCTACTATAGGGATCAAGTACTATATTATAATATACACATATATTTTAACTTCTTTCCAGTAAACCCTCTTATAAAAACCTGAGACATTTAAAAATTTCTCTAGCTTAATGTGCTTTATGAATAAAACCAGAGTCATTCAAAACTGCACCTCAAAATTCCAAAGATTCAAAAATCTAACGTTCATATAAAGACCTACATATTGGAAGCTTTCACCCTAAAAACTTTTAGCAAATTGTACTCTGTGGCACAGGATTATCCACAGTAGTCACTATGAGATCTATGCCACTTTTCTGCACTGTAGAAGAGAAACATTGCTCTTTCTCATTAAACATCTCCCAACTTCACCACCTCCATTATTGGCAACCACCACTGTCCTCTCTGCTTCTTTACGATTCTCAATTTTAGGTGGTATAAACAAATATGATCAAGCTTTGTCTATGCCTGGCATGTTTCACTTAATGACTTCTTGGTTAATCTACACTGTCACAAATGAAGGGTTTCTTTTAAAGTCTTAATAAAATTTCAGTGTATGAATAAATTTTACTTTATCCATTTAAGGAAGGCCATGGCTTTCCTGTAAAATGTTCCTTGAAGGCCAGGTAGTGAAGATTGGGATGCAAGGTGCTTTGTTGTTCTGAGTTTAACATTATGATGCACTTTCTGACCTTACCAGTATATTAACTCATAGATATAGCGGAGGAAGAATGTCCCTGGGTGATGATTTAAAACAGTGTATCTCACTACTAACACACCTCTCTGATTCTTGGCTTTCTCACATTTTGTATTTATACTAAATTTCATCTGGAGTTTGTGTATGTTTTGACATTATGAGAATTATAAAATGCTTTCTCACATTATTTACATAGGCTTTCACTTTAGGGTGAGTTCTGTTTTTTCAAGGTAAGTGGAAAAATTGAAGGGTTTCCCACATTTAGAGCATATATATATAATTTACCTCTCATGTGAAGACTATTGTGTACTTGAACACATTAAGAAAAATAAAACATTTCCCAAATTGTTTATGTATGTTTAGATTCTTTTTTCTAAGAATTTCTTAAGGTATGTAACGGTACAATGTGCTGAAAGAATTTTTATATTGCATACAAAGAACTAGCTTCTCTGTACTATCCTTTCATGTCAGTGCAGGTCACTTTAAATACACAGAATTAACTACTTAATTTTTTAATGTCTGTTGATTATTAAAAGCTTTTCCATATTGCTTATGCACATAGTGTCTAACCTGTGTGATTCTTTTCATGTACCTGACAACCACTGTGTGTGCTGAAAGCCTTCCCACACTGCTTACATATATAGGGCTTCTCCCCAGTATGTGTTCTTTCATGTATTCGACAATGAGTGTGTTGACTGAAAGCTTTCCCACATTGCTTACATACATAGGGTTTCTCCCCAGTGTGAGTTCTTTCATGTTTTTGACAATCACCATGTGTGCTGAAAGCTTTCCCACATTGTTTACATACATAGGGTTTTTCACCAGTGTGAATTCTTTCATGTGTTCGACAGTGACTGTTTGTGCTAAAAGCTTTCCCACATTGCTCACATACATAGGGCTTCTCCCCCGTGTGGGTTCGTTTATGTCTTTCACAAGAACAGTGAGAAGTGAAAGCTTTCCCACATTGCTTACATACATAGGGTTTCTCCCCAGTGTGAGTCCTTTCATGTTTTTGACAATCACCACGTGTGCTGAAAGCTTTTCCACACTGCTTACATACATAGGGTTTCTCACCAGTGTGAGTTCGTTCATGAATTTGACAATGACTGTGTTGGCTGAAAGCTTTCCCACACTGCATACATACATAGGGTTTCTCCCCAGTGTGAATTCTTTCATGTGTTCGACAATGACTGTTTGTGCTAAAAGCTTTCCCACACTGCTTACATACATAGGGCTTCTCCCCGGTGTGGGTTCGTTTATGTCTTTCACAAGAACAGTGAGAAGTGAAAGCTTTCCCACATTGCTTACATACATAGGGTTTCTCCCCAGTGTGAGTTCTTTCATGTTTTTGACAATCACTACGTGTGTTGAAAGCTTTTCCACATTGCTTACATACATAGGGTTTTTCACCAGTGTGAGCTCGTTCATGAATTTGATAATAACTGTGTTGAGTGAAAGCTTTCCCACACTGCTTACACACATAGGATTTTTCCCCAATGTGGGTACTTACTTGATTATCAAATGAAGTGTTATTTGTGAGCGATTTCCCACAATGTTTATATAAATTGGCTTTTTCTCTGTGAGCTCTTTCATGTTTCTGAATATCACTGTGAGAAGTAAAATCTTTTCCACACTGTATACATATATATGTATTCACTGTGCTGTGATTTCTTTCCTGGGTTTGAACATAGTTGAGTGCATGGAAAGCTTTCATATCCTTCTCATATAGAAGGGGCTTCTCTTTAAGGTTATTTTCTTCAGTCCAATCAGAGTAGGATTTTTCATTTTCTTTACATTGATATGGTTTCATTCCAGGATTTGCCTTTGCATTCTTCTGAAATGACTGAAAGTCATTGCAGGCTTTCCCATTTCTGTTACAGTTAGACAGCTTCTGTTCAAATCTATCATACTCATATGAGTTGAGTCCGGTGTTACCTCCGATGGGCACAGCTGGTGATGAATGAGCAGTCAGAAGCTTTCCACAAGCAAGGCTTTCACCTGGTTTTGCACTCAGCAGTTTCACATGCACATTAGTATTACAAGTCATAAAATCCATTTCTCCATGTTGATCAAGTAATTTATATGGGTGGCATTTCTTTACTTCTTCATTTCTGTCAAAGAAAACAACAACAACAAAACAATCACAATGAAAAGTATCTTTATATTAATGGTTTACCAGAATTAGGTCTATTTTGATACCCCTTAGGAATATGTTATCATGAATTTACTGTATACCTTAGGGGATGGCTTGTACATAGCTTCTGACAAAATGATTCATGTGAGACTCTGTAACTGACATGTTTGCAATACATAATACTTTCATTCTGAGGTACTGGTACATATGTATGACACACTGATTATTTTTCATACCCTTTTCCTCGTGACTCTGCCCCTGCCCCTTCCACTGAGGGTTTTCCTTTTCTCCAAAATGTCTGCCACTCTTTTCTACCATCTCTCCTTTATTTTGGACCTTGTTCATACTTTGCATTTCTCATATAAAATATAACAGGTGATGTTGAATTTTATGTATCTATCTTATTTAATGTAACATGAGTTCCACTTTTTTGGCAAATGATATTGCATTTTCTTTCATAGCTGAACATTATTTCATATATATACATACTACATTATTTTTGATTGGGATGCAAGGTGCTTTGTTGTTCTGAGTTTAACATTATGATGCACTTTCTGACCTTACCAGTATATTAACTCATAGATATAGCAGAGGAAGAATGTCCCTGGGTGATGATTTAAAACAGTGTATCTCACTACTAACACACCTCTCTGATTCTTGGCTTTCTCACATTTTGTATTTATACTAAATTTCATCTGGAGTTTGTGTATGTTTTGACATTATGAGAATTATAAAATGCTTTCTCACATTATTTACATAGGCTTTCACTTTAGGGGGAGTTCTGTTCAGTTTTATAGACTGAACCCAGGGTTTTTGTGCTGAACTACATTCTCAGTTACATATCTTTTATTATGAGACAGAGTCTCTTTAATTATTAAGTTGCCCAGGTGGAGTTATGAATTTTTGATCATGTTTCAGCTTCCGAACATGCTAGAAATCCATGTATGTACCATCCTGCCCAGGCTAGCCCACTTTCTTTCTTTCTGCTCGTCTGTGAATGACATCTACATTGTTTCCAGATCTTCCCTTTTGTAAGTGGGTATGTATGTATCAGTCTAATACGATTACTTTAACTTTTGGAGAATAAACCCTCTGAAAGTACACATGGATTAAATGGAATTTCTATTTTTACTTTTTTGAGGAATCTCAATACATATTTCTATAGACACTATACTACAATGACATTTCTATCAACGTTATAGAAGATGACTTCTAATATTTCTGAAAACGAAGGAGTGAATGCTTTGGAAGATTGCTGGAAAACAGCAATTATCAAAACAGGGGGCATTTATTTGGATTTTGAGTACTTCCTCAAGGTTACCAATGTTGCAAATAATGAATGTGTAGGCCACATTTAAATAGATACAGTATTACTTCCATGACTTGTTTGATAGGAAAGTGGTCTTTTGAAAGTACATATACATGTAATTACATATCCTGTACTAGGTTCTCAGTCTAAACACAAATATTTTTATATATACCCATAGTTAATATCTAAATACATTTTCATACAACAGTTTTATAATCTCGAGTATGGGAAATAATATTTATTTATTTATTTTTGGGACAGGGTCTCATTATGCAGTTCAGGCTGGCCTTGAGCTCACTTTGTAACCAGGCTGGTCTCAAAGCTCACAATGATCCTCCTGCCTCAGCCTCCCAAGTACTGGGATTACAGGCATGTGCCACCACGTCTGACTAATGTTTATTCTTATACATTATATAATTTCACTTGTGGCTTAATGTCAATACTACATACATTTCAGTTATGAACATATTTCAGATGTTCAGTTGACACATTCTAGATAATCAACATGTATCCATCTTTGGAGAAATTTTGTGAGATTAAAGAAATTTCAACATTGCTTCATTTTTTTTTTTTTTTTTTTTTTTTTTTTTTTTTTTTTTTTGCGGTACTGGGGATCGAACTCAGGACCCTGCGCTTGCTAGGCAAGCGCTTATTCCACTGAGCTATATCCCCAGCCCCAACATTGCTTCATTTGTGTAATTGCCTTGGTTCTAATATTTCTAAACTTTCAGGAACATTCCTCTTATAAAAGTAAATTACCTTAGATTTTTCCTGTAAGTCTTATACTCCTCTTCAGTTTGGTGGTCATCCCAGTTTCTTCCTAAAGTGTTGAAAAAGAAATACAATGATGGGCTGGGGATATAGCTCAGTGGAATAAGCGCCTGCCTAGCAAGCGCAGGGTCCTGAGTTCGATCCCCAGTACCGCCAAAAAAAAAAAAGAAAGAAATACAATGATGACTTAATACAGTATATGAAAAGTATTAGATTCCACTTGGTTCATTATATAATGTGACCATGCCTGGAAAATTGATCAAGATATTTCCATATTCTAATTAAGCAACTGCCCTGATGAACAACATTCAATGTCATCTCATTGTATAAATGGGAAAACGGTGTCTTCCTTACCTATAGCAGCTGCATTCCTAAAGGTTTCCCACATCACATCTCTGTAGAGCTTCTTTTGGGATGGATCCAGTAAAGCCCACTCCTCCCTGGTGAAGGTCACAGCCACATCCTCAAAGGTCACTGCCTTCTATGTCATTAGAAATATATTTCCAGGAAGAAGAGTGAGACTCACAAAATGAAATACATTCACTCTACTCATATAAAGCTGAAATAAGGCTGGGTCCTACAAATGTTTACTTCCGGCTTTAGTCATCAAATACTTCTCATCCATAAACACTTGTTACATAAGAATTTGGGTGCTAGTGGAGAAGGCATGGCTTAACAAACTGCAGAATGAGAATATTGGTTTTCTGCTAGTTTACCGCAGTTTTATTTCTGCACTGTCTCTAAAGTATGGTTTATAGAGGGAGCCTGCTAAATCGGACTTGAAGTTAAAAGACAGACAAACAAGCAAACTTGTATATATGAAAATCTAATGACTTGCTCCGACAAATCACAGAAAGTATCTGTATTTTCAACTTATCATTTACGAAAAAGAACCCTTCCTTCGTGATTATACTTAAACAGCATTGTGAAAGTTCAAACTGGTTTCATAGGCAAAACTTTAATTAAATACAAAGTAAAACTCATGAATCATAAGTTAAAATGCTAACGAAAAACTACAGTTTCTTTTTAGTGGCGAATATCATTGAAATTAGATTAAGGAAGACATTATCTTATAGTTCAATGACACAAAATACTTGTCACAGACATTAAAATTTCTAAGGTGTAATCGAAAGAGAAATGGGATGTACTAACCAACTGAGTTTCCTGCCTCTAACCACAGGTTAGGGCTGTGCACCCAGCCCAGGGAGGACACTAGGACTGACCAAGTGTCCACTGTCGGCCACACATTGTGACCCACATGCTCAGGCCAAGGAGAGGCTCAGGACTGAACAACCAAGTTTGCCCCCTCTAACTGCATGCTGCGGCCTTTGTGGTTAGCCCAGGTAGGATACCAAGACCCAACAGTCCAGCATTGTACCAACAGCAGCACGTCCATAGCTGCTTGTGGGATCTCGTAGCATATGGCAACAGACGCAACAACAGACACATGACTGAAGATAACAACACCCAGTAGGAGAGTTTTGCTTAAGGACAGAAGTGCTCCCCTACCACAGAGACGGGTCAGAAAAAACTCAGTAGGTAGGCATGGAGAAAGGGAGTGCTATAGAGGGACCTTTTAGTATCTTCTGGGAGGCCTGAGATCATACCAGTGGATCACAGAGCCAGTATTTTAATGAGGGAGGCTAGATTTCAAAGATGAAATAACCATGCACTAAACTAAATTCAAAATAGATAAAAAATCTAAACATGAAAACAGAAACATTCATTCTGATGGAAGATAGAATAAAAATCTTGAAGACACTAATGTAAGTAAAGACTATAAATAAAACCATAATCGCACAGGAACTAACATAAAGAATCAACAATTGGTATCTCATTTCATTAAAAAGCATTTGGACAGCAAGAGAAACCACCAACAGAGTAAACAGACAGCCCACAATGTGGGAAAAATGTTTGCCAGTTGTTCCTCGGACAATGCATTACTATCTAGAATGTATAAAGAACTAAATATATATATATATATATATAATCTAAAGACCGAAATTTAAAGATCCAATCCAAAATTGGGCAAATGAGATGAATATACACTTCTCAGATGAAGAAAAATAAACAGCAAATAAGTGTATGAAAAAATATTCAACATCACTGGTCATTTGAGTGGTGCAAATTAAAACAACTCTGAAGTTCCATCTCACCCCAGAAAGAATGGCTATTTATTAAGAAATCAACCAATAATAAATGCTGGTGGGGCAATGGAGAAAAGGAACCCTTTTTTACCGTTGGTGGACGTATGGACTGGTGCAACCACTGTGGAAATCGGTGTGGAGATTCCTCATAAAACTAGTATTGAGGTCTCATATGAACTAGCTATTCCTCTTCTCGGTATTGTCCCAGAATTAAAAACATCAAACTACACAATACGTATGCACCCATATTTATAGCAGCACAATCTGTAATAGATAGACCTTGGAAACAAACCAAATGCCCATCAGCTGAGGAATGGATTAAAAAGATGCGGTGTTTTTATACAATGGAGTACTCCTCAGCCATAAAGAATGATAAACTTGAGACTTTTATAGGTCAGTGGATGCAACCCAAGACCATACTCATAAGTGAAATAAACCAGATGCACATGTGTAAATGTTGAATTGTCTCCCTAGTGTGAGAAGGTGAAAGAGTAAATAAGATAAAAAATATACAATATATATTGTAAAATGGGAAGAAATTTCAAAAGGAAAGAGAAACCGTGATGGGGTAATGGAGAAAAAAAGGGAAAAGCAAAAAAATATATATATTGATAAGATACACTACTAATTTCTCTTAGTTCACTGAAAGGAAAGGTTTGTGCTAATATTTTTTGGACAATTAAATGCTGGTAACTTCTACTCTGAGTAACTGATTTGATGATAACAATACACACTCATTGTTACCCTCCAATTATTTTGTGTTAAATTTCTGTTTTTTTTTTTCTTTAAAAAAGAATAAAAACAACAAATGTTGGTGTGGTTGTGAAAAAGAAATCCTACATTCTGGTGTGACTGCAAAATAGCACAACCACTATGGAATTCCTTATACAACTAAACTTAGAAATTCCGTATGACCAAGTGATTTCCCTTCTAGGTATCTTTCCCAAAGAGCTTATGACATCTTGCTACAGATATACATGTGTACCAATATTCATAGCAGTACAGTTCACAATACTATATCCGAGAAGGGCTTGTATGCCTATCAACAGAAAAAAATAGATAAATAAAATGTGGCATCTATATATCATGGCACATTACTTGCTTATAAAGAATGGCAAATTTGAAACATTTGCAAGATAACAGATGGACCCGGAATGTATAATCAGAGAAATAAATCAGACGCATAAGCTTTGCTACTGTATAGTGTCTCCATTTGAGTAACAGAAAGGAAAAGAAAGAGCACAATAATGGATGGACAGAGGAAAAGAAGTGGGTAAATCTTGTGCCAAGGGGAAAGGGTCCAGGAGAGCAAGTATGAGCAAAGAGGAAGAGGGAAAAGTGAAATGAGTAGAATAAAGTTATACCAAATACAAGAACCTAATAACCTCAGTGAGTGTAAACATTGTATGTCATAAATCTGATATAAGATTAATATATCAACAAGAATGAAAAGGGGGAAATGGGAGTTGGGGAAGAAGGTAGAGAGACAGGAGGCAACAGGATTAAAAGAAGAACCAAGCTGTTTTAGGAACATGTTCACATTCTCCAATATTATTACAAAATGCATGTACTCCAAACATGCACTAATAATAAAAAAGAACCAGTCTTTGTATATTAAAAATGAATATCATCCCTCAAATGGACACAGTATTCTCTGAAATCACAAAAAACAGTCCCAATATAGACCATGTTCAGAGCAACAACAAAGGTTTTAACATTTCCACAGAAGGAAAGTTATGTAAAATTAGCTCTCAAATTACACTGGAATGAAACTGGAAAGCAACAGTTGAGATGTGCTTAGGAAATTACTAATAAGTAGATACCAAATCTTGATTTTTACATGATAACTGTCAAGTGAAAGGCTAAATAATATATGATGTGTTTCGTCGATAATGGGACACATTTATGGGTAATATGGGAACAAGACCAAGAGATGAAAAGGACAGAAAGAATATGAGACTTAAAATGCATAAAGATGAATTATATACATGTATCTGCTCCCCACAAGGAATGTAATCATGTACTAAAAACATGTACTAATAAAAATTAAATTGAAAAATATTAAAAAACCAACTTTGGGAAAATAAAAATGAATATATCTTATTATCATTTCTAGGGATACTTCTGGAAAATTTAAACAATGAATGCATGCATTAAGAAAGAAAACTCAACTTAATATTTAAATATTTCACTTCAGAAAACCAGAGAAATAGCAAGATAATACTACAAATCACTCAACAGACATTAGCATTGCTAATATTCACTTAGGATTATAGACCACAATGAAAATTATGAACTCTGTGTAAACTGATTTATTGAATAATTAATGTCACCCTTTACACTGTAAAATGTAGACCCTAGTACCTTAATATCATATCAATGGATTCAAAGAAGCACATGGAAAAGCTAAGTAAGATGGAATACATAAAACTGTCTTCACAGTCATTAAAGAGGCAGCAAATAACTACTAAAATTAATAAGATAGTATTACATGACATACATCATTAGCAGACTAAAAACCTATTTTGTTAATTATACATCAACTATTAAGTACTGGAATGGAGAGAGCAAACATTATACATTATGTTGCACAGAGCAAGCTAGAGAGAAACCACTTCTCTATGTTAAAAACCATACATGAAAAATTCTCAATTTTAGATGTAATCAACACACACAATACCATAAAGAAATGATTTTTATCTTTAGATGGATAAATATAAATCAGGTCATTCCAAGTGTTTGCAAATCATACAAAAACAAAGCACTTATCTGTAAAACATCAGATGAAAAAATTCATATGTTAAATTTTCTATACATTTTGAATTGTTCTATAATCCATGCATGAGTGATTTTGCTTATTCTTTCCAAGATTCTATTTTCTTATCACTTGGAGAAAAAAGTGAACAAAACTATTTTTAACTAAATAAAGCCTTAACAACTAGAAACAATCCGTATCTAGAGGCAGTAGAATGAGTGAGTGAAATGGCTGAAATACAACATTCTCTAAAATTCCATGGGCAACAGTGTGAGGCAAAGAAGCTATAAGTAATTTCAATATAACAACAACAACAACAACAACAACAATAATGCTATGTTAAACTCAATCATTAATTCATTCAATACAGCAATGTGTTTAAACCAAGTAAAATTATGCTAGTGTTGAGATGGTAAAGCTATAAAGAGGGTCCACAGAATTCCATTCTTTGGTCACTTCTGGGGTTACACTAGTACAGGCAAATAGACTGGAATTATTAATTTGTTAACCTGTACCACTGTTCTGTGGATGTAATTCATATTTAAGTTAAATATAAAACAAATATTTTAAATTATTCTTTGCTTTTTTACAACTGATCATTCTCTTTGCTCAGTTTCCAAGAAAATCTCAATGTTATTGTTGTGAGGTGACTTTCATTTGATACAAACATCTGGCTTCTAATGAAGCAAGAGGAAAATAGGAGTGTGGGGAATGACTGAAACTGGAGATCAATCACATGCAAGGCCAGTCCCAAGAACAAAGAGCACCTTAGGTGGGCCACATGAACAAGCTGTTCCAGCTCCAATAACAGGCAAGCAAACAGGTTTCTAGGCTGAGGGGTGTCACGTGACATCAACTTGCCAAGTGTATAAATAAATGCTCTGCATTTGTTGAGCAGTTACTTTCCTCCCATCCAGAGACAGGGCTCCACCTGCCCTCAGCTTTGTGTATCTTGACTCTTATCTGTATTTGTCCATTCTCCCACCATCCTCCCCATGTGAACTCTGAGAGATGTGCTGGACGGGGTACAGGGGAGTGAAGAAGCCTGCAAGGAAACCCACATTGAGAATGTTAAACCTTCCTGAGATCACACATGACTTTTATTATGTGGCCCAGGACAGCTCACCCCCAGGGGTTGAACAAGGGAAATATGAGAATGCAGAATTTAAAACTGGGACCTCCCATGCCCTACTGTAGGAAAGTCTGGGGGACAAGAACAGAAAGGTAAGGGCCTCAGGATGGTTTCTGGCATGTCCTGAATGAAAGAGTTAAGCCCCCGCTACAGAAAGCAATTGGGAGAAGCTGGGAAAGCTGACACGCGGCTGAGGGCTTTCTTTGAAGCCGGTGCCCCAATTCACTCCTTTCCAACTCCAGTTAAGCACAAAGAAGACAAAAATGGGGAGGGGACTGTATCATGGAAAACTCAGCATAAAACAGATACACTCAACTAGACACTCATGCACCTATATGTAGATATACATATACAATATATCATTATATATATCTATATCTATATATATCACTATTTCAATGCACTAGACTGTATGTTAAAATGTGGAAATCAGTGTGGAGATCCCTTTAACAACTAGGATTAGAGGTCTCATTTAACCCAGCTTTTCTCCTTCTGGGTATCTTACCAGAATTAAAACATCATAACACAGCTATATATATGCAGACATGTATACAGAAGCACAATTTATAACAGTTAATTCTTGGAAACAATCCAAATGCCAGTCCAAACTGAGGAACGGGTTAAGAAAGATTTTTTTACATAATGGAATACTATTCAGCCATAAAGAATGATCCACTTGAGACTTTTATAGGTAAATGGATGCAATTGGAGACCATACTCACAAGTGAAATAAGTCAGACCTACATGTACAAACAGTGTATTACCTCACTAGTGTGAGAAGCTGAATGAGTAAATAAGATTCAAAATGCACAATAGATATTGTGAAATGAGAAGAAACTGTTCAAAAGAAAAGAGAAACTGATGAAGGAGAAAGGAAGGAAAAGGGGAATATATATATATATATACACACACACACACAAAATAGTTAAGATAGTTATACAGCTAGTCTCAGTTCACTGACTTAGTTCACTGACTTAATATTGTTTGGACAATATTTCACGCCTATATCTTGCCCTCTGAGTAACTACTATAAAGATAACAATATGCAATGTATTAATTATTGTTACTCTATTGGCCTGGTTTGAAACTATTTTATTTTTATTTTTCTTCTACTTCTCTTTAAAATGAAATTTAAAAAATTAAAAAAAAAATATATATATCCCTTTTTGCTAACTCAGTCTTGAGTGTGAGGCTCTGCTATAAAACTTACAGATATCACTTTGAGAAAGCAAAGAAGATCAAAGAAAACTTATCCAAAAATGTACACACAGGCAATGGAAAGATACAGTGGCTAACTCAGGAGTCTCAGGGCCTAAAATAGCCAATCAAATTATTAACAACTCCCAAGGGAGAGTCCCTTTCTTGCCAGATAATAAAGGAAGCTAAGAACAAAGACTCTTGAGCACTGGCTCCAGACTCCCTACTTTTCTCCAACAAGGTACTTCTCTATCTCCTTATTTCTCTCCTCTTTCCAATAAAGTGATTTGGTTTCTCCTTCCGAACTTATGTGTCTGTTTCTTTTATTGATGTAAAGTTTACTAACCTTAATAAGTTCTATTTTCACAATATTTGACACTACTGAGCCACATTCCCATGGAAAAATTGTTCTCGTCCATGGGCTAAATTTTGAACAGAGAACAACTGTTGCCAAGTTTCTTGAAGGTTCACCTTTCTTTCCAAACTTAAACATGTACTGGTTTCTGAACACCGAGAAATTCTCTCTCAGAAAACAGTTGTCACACATTTTAATACTGACGCCACTCAGAATTAACATAATTCTGACATATTGAGAGCCCAGTCCTATTATAATGTCTCCAGTGCAGATTTCAGTCCAAAGTATATGATGTTGGATTTCATCTTGTATAATCACCCTGACGTCATCAAAGGGTAGCACACTGAATCACTCTAGAAACCAAAATGAAGATACTGCCTCACAGCATTTATAATGAAAATAGATGGACATTTCTGCTGTTCAGGATGATCTGATAGTTTTAGATTCTGAGTTCCAAAATATGGGAAATTGACCATTATTTTTTTTAAAAATCTTGAAAAAAAATGTCCTTAATGTAATTTCCATTTTAACACAGAACTAATCTGATATCTATAAAAATAACCTCAAATTTATACATAGATAGCTAGAGCAGAATACAGGATATATTCCAGGCTTCTTTACATATTTTCAGTGGACAAAAATTGCAGTGTTCTAGATATGAAAAGTATTGGTGATGCTTATTTTAACCAAGCACTGTTATTTTGGTAAACAGAAGTGATTAAAAACCCCCCACATTAGCTGGGCTTGGTGAAAATACTAAAGATTTGCATGTAGATCACAGTGACTGTGCTGTGTTTTATACTGAATGTTCATTCTGTGGCATTTAGAAAATGCTGTCCAATTTTTTAACTCACAAGGAGAGACACACTTTTCTAATTTCTGATTTTCCCTCACAGGGAGGTAAACTGATCAGTAGAAACATAAGACTTATTCTAACATTTTCAAAATTTCCATCTTTCCTTCAGGTCTGTGATATTTTACCCATATTCAACCCAAGCTAGCCTATATCCCAGCATTTATTTATTTATTTATTTATTTATTTAATTTTAAAGATAAAAGAATGAAAACACAGCAACAGACATAAACACAACTCCCAAACAATAGAAGCAATACAGAATTTCAGACAAAGTGATAGGAAATTAACAATGGCTGTTGTATTACTTATTGTTATCTTCAAATTGGTTACTCAGTTAAACAAATATGGGCATGTAAGATTGATCAAACAATTAAACATTAACTGTTCCTTTCAATAAAGTAATAGAAGTCAGTAGTACAACTCTCTCAGCTATCCTGTGTGTATGTACATATGTATATATTTTTCCTTCTTTTTTTCTTTTCCCTCATCCCAGTTGTTCCTTTCCTTTGAGCAGTTTCTTTCCCTTTCACAATGCCTATTATACCTTTCAGATTTTATTTACTCTTTCAGGTTCCTACACTAGTAAGACAATACCAGCATTTAATGCCAAAGTAAGAACATTCTGGCCTCAAGGAAAAATCTTCTCTGGTTTAGGAGGGCTGAATTGGCCAGTTTCCATCACTCACTCCTTTCCCAAATTATATCTGCTCCCCTGCGCTCCTTCTATCACAGAAAACCTTTTTAAGCTTAACTCTTGCGGTGCTTGCAGACCAGCATCTGTGTCTCTACCCCTCCTGCAGTACTGCTTTAATATAAAGTCCTACCTTATCCAAGATTTTATTTTCTAAAACGGTGTCTACAAACCAGTCATGGATAAGAGCAGTTACATGAGAAATCCCAGGCCTCTCTTTACTAGTATTCAAATTGCATACACATTGGAATGTCCTACTTCAGGTTCTACTCCATCTTGGCATAGTCATCTGGGCCCTGTATATTCACCATTTCCAAGACTAAGGTCTCCCAGGTCCTTCCCATGTGACCTTCAGTCAGTAGAACCCGCACTGTAAGTCAGTGGTGTGGCTCTCAGAAACACACTGGGAGCTTCTGACTTAGGTGCCTGAAAGAACTAGGTGCCCTTCTCTTGCCACTGTGTCTCATTGGACAGTTCACAAAGCCCCACTGCTTCAGTGATGCACTGTTGCTTCACTTCCTGCCTTCTGAGCCAAGAGTGACAAGAAAAAATACACAGCGAGTTTGAATGCAGCCCATATGATAGACTCCAACAAAGACCTTTCTCAGCCCAGGCTTCCTCCCAGGCTATTGATTTGACTAAGTCTGATGGGATCATAGATTTTCCACCTGCGCTGAAAAGCAGCCACTATCTTCTTATTGTATTTAGTGGGCTCTTCCCATGTTTTGTTGCTAAAAATGGGGTCAGTGGTGTGCTCCTACACTTCCAGATTCCAGTCACATGGAGAAAACACCCAAGCTCAAAGACCTTGGGTCCAGGCAATGACAAGGCACAGTGAAATCCAAGGGAAGGCCGCCGTTTTCCCAGTGTAGAAATTTGAATCAGGCACTGTGCTTCATAGCCTAGACTTTTTCATGCCATATCTATCAATTCACTTATTTTCAGCAAAGAAAATAAATATATGTTGATAAGAGATATAATCATTTTATAAGTAGAGAAACGGGAGTAATATGATAGGATTATGCAATGGAATCAACATGAAAGGAAATGAAATATTCAAAATTCTCAAGATGGCAACTTATTTCATTCAAGATTACAAGCAAAATTTAAATTTTGAAGACTAATATCTCTAATCATAAGTGCCAGCCTGATAGCTTAAGCATAACTTCACTCCCAACTACTTCCTGATGACAAAGCAGGCACACCTGAAGACTTACCGTTGCACTTTCTGCAGTACACAGTTCCCTTCTCACTTGTCAGAAAACTTCTCTTTCAACATATTAATTTTACCAAAGAAAAAAAATCAGGCCTGGAGCAATCCGATGGTGAACCTCAATGGGCAACCTGACTGCTTTCAGAGATGCTTATTAGTAAAGCACACATCTGTGTGAGTCTGAATCACATGTAAGGTTTGGCCTTAGGGACTCTGCCTGTCAGGAGGTGGACAGTTCTCATTTTCTATGTTAACCTATATTTCTTTGGAGCCAGGAGAATTTGGACTAATATCCTCAAAATAATAAGTAAATTAATGCTTTTCCTCTTCAGTTATGTAATATTGTCCAATCAATAAAAAAAGTAACACAATTTGTTTCATTTCTGACCCAAAAAAGTATCTGAATACATCTTTCTCTAAGATTTTCTTCACACATATTCTTTGTATGTACAAATTATGGTCTGACTACAGCAATATTTTTATGTAAAATCCAAGCATTTTCCAGGAAAATAAACTAATTGAAACCAGTCACAAAAGCAGAGACCACCTAAACCATGTGAACATGAGATACTTGCTTTCCAGCACTGTGCAGCTAGTCATTCAACAGTCCTTCCACAGCTTTCAGTGCATGCAGATGCCAAGGGAGTTGTAATGTAAGGGAGTTCTGCAGGCCACAATGTTCCAAGGGGAACTTCAATGCCATTCCTTTTGTGTTTAACATAGGTGTCAGTACAGAGTCATCCGCCTTAAATTCCCGCTGTCAAGTTCAAGTTATTTGCCTACTTCTCACCAACACTGAGACGTTAAAAGACAGAAGTACATAATCCAAATTGCTCAGTCCTAAACAGGAATGCTTGCTTTTCTTCTATGCTTACACATGAAGGTGAGGGAAAAAAAAATTTCAAATATAGCAAATGAATTTAAAGCTTGCAAATAATTATTTCTTATTAGAATATAGGGCTAGGGATTGTTGCCTGCATAACATTCATGAGGATTTAGTCCTCCATACTTGGATAAAAAAAACCCCAAGATACCAGAAAGATAATTTTATAAGACAAAAAGTACAGATCAACAAATCAAATCAGAATTATTTTTCTGTGCCTTGGTGGTTCTCTCACCATTCTAGTTGAGTATTGCTCTGTGCCTAGAATTTACATGTTTTGTTTACCTTTGAAAACCATCTTGACTTCATACAATTCCACTGAACAGGTAGTCATTTCTGTAACAAGACCTAAGCATCTTAGAAGTTCCTCTCCCTCTCAAAATGTGTAAATTGCTAAAGGTTGAATCCTCCTGAGGCTGAGTCAATCCTTCAATTTAAATTATTCATTTGAAGGTGTCCTACAGGACATATGGTTATATTTAAGGTGTATCCTAGTGACATTAATGTTGGCTATTCTTCATGGCCTGTCAAATGACAGGAATAATGAAAAGAAACATAGATTGTTATATTATTGGGCAACAGTCTAGAGATTATGACTCAAGAACTTCTAAGACTCTTGAAATCTCTCACGTGAAAGTCTTGTGCTTTGTAAGCTAAAAAAACATGATTAGTGGCTGTGGAACTGAGCTAGATTATGGATAGCATATGGTCTGAAGTGCAAAATACAGCAAGGCAGGCTTCCACGGTGAAATTTAAAAGTAACTTCGCTTATAATTATCCAGTTGGCTGAGATACTAATTCCTCTGACTGGATCTGTGGAAGGAGACTAGAGTTGACATAGATTTAATCAACAGACAAGGACCTAGTTATGGGAACACACAACATATTATGTGCACATTCCTTAATGATGAGGTGACAAAAATTTTATGGTTAGCACATAGCACAAGGAGTTTGGGACTGCCAGATGAAGTACACAGGACTACTTCTACCCTTACCCCACACACTGCCATGTACCTTTTCCATGAGAGTGTTGCTGGAGTACTTCCTCATTCAATGGTAACAGTAAGTTAAGTGTTGTCCTGAGTCCTGTGATTCATTCTAGAAAAAAACAGTAATACAAAAAGAATGGGAGATTTTCAGAATGTGAATGTGTAGCCAGGTAGGGCAAAAGTGGGTTTCCCTAAAAGCCAAATGTGACTGGCAGAAGAAATAAAAGGGTTGTAACAGAACAGTATGATTATGCCTGTGGACTTAGATATTAACATGAGATAGGGTCAGAATTGATTGAATTTGTCGGGAAGATAGTTGGTGTTTCCTGAAGTGAAAGATTTGTAGATGTAGAAAGATACTATGTATTTGCTGTAACAAGTGAGGTGGGTAAAATGTGCAAACTTCTTCTCTACTTGTATGCAATATTTTATACTGCCTGTATTACATTCCACATTAGTCCCAATCTGGCAAAATATAAGCACAGCTCCGGATAACCACACCAACACTCAACACCTTTTCCGGGTCTACCCCAAACCACTATTTTTCTCTACATTGTTTTTCTCAGCAGACAGAACGGACTCTACATGGACAGATATCTGGTCATGAACTCATGCTTAAATGAAACACATTGCTGTAGATACTGTAAATTATTTCACCATATTCATGCAAAGTCACAGAACTCTCCAGTATTGCCTATCAATTATACTTCTGTATGGAGATTCAAAAGAGCCCATACCTATTATCCACAAAATACATAGATATTCCTGGCAACAGTTTATGGGAAACCTTGTAAGTATCTCTGAAAATGTTAGCACAGAATAATATCATAAAATTTCTATATGCACATATTCAAAACAGTTTGAAGCAAGAATGGTGATACATTCTTGTATTTTCAGCACTCAAGAGGCTGAGGTAAGAGGATCACCTTGAGTTGAAGACCAGCCTGGACTACATAGTAAGTTCCAATCCAGCCTGAGCTACAAAGAATGATCCTGTCTCAGTGCTGCCCCTACTAAAACTTAAGCTTCCAATTGCTATAGCAGTAACACTTTAAAGGTCTTTTTTGGTCCTGTACACTCCTGACTTTTCATTTGTATACCTTTAAGTCCCAAAAGTCCCTAAGCCAATGTAAGTGCACAGGGCTTTTTGGACACACCACTTTTGGCTAGTGCAGCAGGATTCTGCCACCGAGAGGTAGAAACCATGGACAGACACAACCATTAAGGTGTATAATAATGTAATTCTCTCAGTTGGACTACATAGCAATTTGTGAGATCCAGTACTCTAATTGAAGACATGTGTGTGCCTTTCATCTAATCTCTAGCTGTGTAATATTTGGATAGTAATTTTTCTATCCTCTGGTGCTTCAGCAAGAAGTAATGAATCAAAAGAACTGGGTCTCCTAAGGTCATTACAAAGACAGATAATCTAATATACAAACAATATCCTGCATGTAGAAGCACCTACTGTTTTATGGTAACAGAGCATTCACTATCTCCACTGTTCTGTCACATAAAACCAAAATTCATGTGTCGTGTTCTAAGGCAAGGAAGAGAAATAGATGACGTAAGGATTGAAATGGGTGAGGCAAAATCAGTATCCATGGATGATAAAATTATTAAGATGTGACATTTTAGAATGGTGACAAGAACTCCTGTCAGAGATCAACTGAAAAAATTATAAGATTTATAGAAAATAAACTAAAGCTACATGATTCCAAATCAGAAGCCAGAGTATAAAGAAATAGCTCTCAAAACTTTTTTCTCAAGGTAAGTATATATTCAGTAACTACAATGAAACAAAAAGATCTTTTGTTTAGGTTGATTTAAAAAGGAGGTTTTTGGGGCGTGCCCAGCGGCACATTGCACCAAGGGAGGTCCAGCTGCAGTGAAGGGCCGCACCGCAGTCTCCCGAAAGCCGGTTGGAGGGTCAGGGTTACCGTGGAATGCACTACAACTCGCTTGATCGGATCGCAGCAAACTCGCGGAGACATCCACTGGAGCAGCAAACCACTTTCTCGTCCGCCGCGCGCTTCTGGACATCGCGGATCTCTCCGAA
>PVLD010011285.1:0-66100 GCA_004027595.1 Dinomys branickii
GCTCCCTTGCTGCTCACCTGGTCGCCATCTTCCCCGGATCTTGTACATATATATTACATGAGTAGTAAGAGATTTCTTTTTTCACATGAAATTGACCTGTCATATAACAATTAATTAATCTCTCACTGGGGACAATAATAGGTATATACTTCATCTGTTGGATTTGACGTTAATGAAATCCTGGCATGCTAACATGAGAAAAAATTATTTGGCACATCAATTGTGAATAAGGTCAGTTTCCAAACTTTGAAAATCCTTTCTGTCTTAGTGCTTGGTAAAGAGATGATGCAGTAATAAATATCTTTAGCATTTTCACAGTTTTTTAAAGGAATTAATTATTCATGGTGTGTTTAGAAAGTGATTAAAAAATGTTGGTTGAACAACTCTTAGAATTTCTTCAAACCCACACTCAATAGTCTTGGCTTGTACCACACACAGCAATTGCCAAAATAATTTGGTCAAAATTTAAACAATAGGATCCAACACTGTTGCTTGTCAGTTGCCTGAGAGATAAGTAAGCCATGTGAAGTTAATGTAAACTATATGCAGTTTTCAACTGCTTTCATTCCCATATATGGGAACCAATTCCTGTTGGCCAGGCATAGAGGGTGGGTGTATGTGTACTTCCAGGTCCCATTTCTTCCCTTTAAGAGATATCATTTCAATCATGGTCATTAGTTTCACTAAGTCTAGATGCCACCTTAGACTGTTTTTAACCTTCTATGAGAAATAAAATTAATGTACCCTTGGTACTTACCGTAGATTTCACTTCTCCTACAGTTTGAGGAGGAGACAATGTGTTTGATGTCAAGTTCTGATGAATAATGGAGGGTGTTTTCATTGGCTTTTCTTTTGAGATGTGTATATTTCAAGAGAACATAATTTTCACTGCTGAATTACAAATAACTAATAAAAATCATGTTGCAGATAACACAGTTTCCCCTTCCTAAGTACCCCATATGTCTCAAGCACTGCGCTAAGTTCTTGACTAGTTTTACCTTCTTTAACTCTGCAATCATTCAATGAGAGAGTAATTGGTACATATCCATTTTTGTACAGCAGGAAACCAAGACAGAAAAGTGAAATCACATGCTCAAGACTACTGAAAGATTAGCTGACAGCCAATATTTGGGAGCAAGCAGTTCCAACTCCAAAACTTATTTTCTTAACAATTTCACTAACCTGCCTCACCACCTCAGCTATAAAATCGGTGACTCAGAGGCAGACTGCTCTTGCTCAGAAAGTTGCATTGGAATGACCTCATTGTGTAGCACTGAAAGGAGTGCTTTCTCATTAATTAAGGAAATTCCCTCTTGGCAAGAACAGTTCCCATTGTAATGAAAGTCCTGCACTGTTCTCCAATTTAATCAGGATGCTTTCAGCTCTGAGGGCAAGAAAGGAGGCAGCTCTGAGTCATTACTTATTGCCACACTCAGTCACCAGAATAATTGTCCTACGTGGAGGGCCATATTCGTTACTCCAGGCTGCCACAGCAAAAACAGTCTCCCTTTCCTTTCCACCTTAACAGATTCGATTAGTCATCAGCTTCTATTGACTTGACAACAGGGGTTATAGCTTGGAGAGGACCAAGAAGGTGCTGGTGGTTGTCCCTGTTTTACTTTTACCACTTCCAAAGTGTAGGGGAAATTGTCTGCATCTCTATGCAGAGGCCTTATAGATTAGTGAAAACACAGAGTGCCCTTGAGTTTATGAAGATGCTATCTAATCAATATGACTACACTAAGATCACCTCAAAGTTGCATGTATTTCTTCCAGTCAAATATGGCATGCAAGAATGTTCCATTGCATGCACAGCCCTTCTTCAAAATGTCTCCATTCCATTTGAGGATGTCGCTTGGACTACTGACATCAGCAGGAAATGAACTAGAAAGGTCCACAATGGCTTGCAGATGAAGCTCAATTCATTCAAATATTATAATGATTATTTTGGCAGAACTGCACAAACAAGCCAAACTTACCAGCTCCTGAGTGCATAGTTTAAAACTCAGCATTTATATTTACACATTCCTATCTACCTCTCATTCAACAGAAAAGAATCTGCGGGGAACACCAGCATTTATTTCACATATACTCTGTGGTAAGATTTATATAATGTTTTTTAGTTATTATTGCACTTATTTTTTATAGCAATTTAATGAAGCAGATACTGTCACTGGCTTAGTTGAGGAAAATAAGTAACTTCCAGATAGGATCAAATAGTCAACAAGAGACTGAGTTGAAATTCCTTTCAGTCCGGTGATGCTACTCTACTATCATACACAGAGTGGGACTTTTCTCAGGTGTTTCAGGTCAGCTTTTTCTTCTTTCATTTGTTTTTCTGTGGAAATGTTAAGTTAGGTATGAATATGAGCATGTTGATTTTGTCTTTGCACAGAATCTATCTCTTGAATTTGGGCTGTAATTTTTCTGTACCAATATCTCCCCTAATTTCAAATAAATAGCATTGGATTCTACTCCAACGCCACTGACACAGAAAACAGCCTAGAGACAGAGGAAACAGACAAACCCCCAGGCTCTTAACCAGTTTCTCATTAGAAGCATGGCCTGTGTTTTCTGCTGAAGTATTCAGGGGCTTATCATGTATTTCTTGCTTGATGTTTTTTGTTTACTTTTGTTCTTTTGCTAAATACTTAGACTCTTTACTTGAGCCTACATTTTGTAAAACTCTGGGTCATATCCTTAGAGCTACCTATAGGCACTTTAATAATTAAGGGAATATCTGTATAAGAGCTAGTAAAAGAGTTTGTTTTTCAATTTGTTTTTGAGAATGAGTCTTACTAAATTGTTCAAATAGAGGTTTAACTTGCAATCTGCCTGCCTCAGCCTCCAAGAGTACCGATATTACAGGCATGCACAACCATGCCTGGCTGGAAAACAAAAGTAAAAAACAACTGCTTTTACGCCCCTGACTATTCCATTTAAAGCTTTTCATCCATACCACTGATTTAGCTTTAATTTCCATCGTCACTAAAGGAAGAGTTATCAGGTAGCTCCTTCTACAGGAGTCTCACCAAGTAAACATTACTGGGTTCTGGTTATTCACCTCTCCCTCTGGGATTAGAATCCAGGTTTTGCTCATCTCAAAGAAATAATTAAACAAAATGAGCCAAAAGCAGTGGGCAAGTTTGTTCATGAAACTAAAGGTGAAGAACATGGGAAAACTGACCCTGCAGAGGGCTTGGGCTGAGTAATGGAGGAAAAGCAATTAAGGGAAATGGTGGACAAAGCAGGGAAGGCTAACATGAAGAAAGTCATGATAGGCTCCTCTTTCTGCCATGCATATCATTTTTTACTTTCCCAATCTCAAGGAAACCGAGGAGAATTTCTGGGAGTCCTGAGAAGTGTCTCTGCAAACCCACACCTCAGGCTGAGGTCAGGTCCAGGCCATCCTATTGAAAACCTACCTGAGTTCTCAAAGAAGTCCACATGCAGGACTTTGGGAACTGTTGTGTGCACTTTTTCCAGGATTTTGTAATTAACAGGTCATATCTACTTCCCCAGACAGTTTTGCTACACCTTAATCTTCTATCTCAGAAGGACCCATGGTATACTGTGACAAAATTCCAGTACTTTACTCTTATTTATCCTGAGCATCTTATTTAAAAAGGGTCATTGTGAGTATTGTGAAACTTGCAAAAGCCTGGTATTAATTTCTTTCCATAGAATTTCAATTTTAAAGAATTAGAACAAATGCAGGGCCTTAGAGAGGAAGAACCTAGGTTTTACTAAAGCTGGGTTTTATTATATCACCCTCTATACTATTCTGAGTTTCTAGCTTGACAACTTCCCTGAATTACTCAAATAGTATCACGATGAGATTGTAGTTGCACAGTCTTACCTGTTCCATCAACTCCCTGTTAGTGTGATGCAGAAGATAAAAATCTGTGATCAAATAGACATATCATAACTCCACTTGTTAAAAGCTACTGAGCTCAAGGAAATAACAAATCCCTGTACTGAGTGGTAATGACTTTTCTGCAAGAATATTCTCTGAAATACTACAAAAGTATTGAAGTCCAAAAATGAGTAACCTCTGATCATTTTTGAACAAATGCTCTACAGATATATGCACACAACACCATTTAACTTCATAATTTACTAAACACTTTCCCAATTTTCCACATGCTATCTCACAAACTATTACATCTATGTACGGTATGACCTCCTGATTCTCCTCTCTAATACACTGTTGTCCTTGTCTGTAGATCATGACCCCTGTTTTGTTCGCCAAAATTATTAGTATACAAAAATATTCAGTGCATGAGGAAAGTGAGAGCTAAGGACAACTCATGACTCTGGGTTGGATCCTTTTGATCTAAAGGTCATTCAGATGACAGTTGGCAGATCTTGAGTGGGGTCTCTGGGTGAAGAATGTATAGGAGTATTTAGTAATATTCCTGCAACTATTCTGTGAAGTTTAGGTTATTTTAAAAATAAACATGCAACAAAAATAATAATTTTTAAATAAAACATTGTCAACAAATTACATAAAAAGTTTTTCCCAAGCTGTGAAAACAATTACTATACTAATATCAAAATGTGACCAAGAAAATTTTAACAGACATGGAAATTAAGAAATTTACTTCCAAACTATAACTTGAGGTAGTTTTACAACCATATAATCTTTAGGATACCTAAAAACTGCTTAAACCCCAACTAAAAAGCTCATTTTTATGGACTGCTAGGTACAGTTCTATCGAAGACATAGAAATAAATTATTTTACCACAGAAATTATGGTGCGATGAAAGATCTTAAAAAATGGAGGAAGAAGTCAAGGAGGTAGAAGTTCAACTGAACAAGAAATTCTTACCTATTGAAAAATAAAATTGAATGTATCAAAATTTATAACACCAGCTCTACTTACTATTCCAAGGATCCTCTTATTAGAGAGAGCTAATTAAATCATTGACCAGTAAGTGAATGGTAAGTGTCATTTCTCTGATCATGAAAGAGATCAGAGAAAAACATACAAGGTTAAATTAATTTACTATTGTATGTAAAACATACAAGACTAATTTCATTACAGTACACATAATCCCATCACCACTCTACCAACTGTCTCTTCTCCAAGCACCAGAAATTTAAGAAAATTCTGAAATTCTCAAATTTTTTTCTGTTTTCATTTTGTTTCAGTTGTGAAATTCTAAGAATAAGAATATTGTACAGTATCATAACTGATTAAAAATTACTCTATATTGTAGCTTGCATCTAGATGTCCTCAAGCCTCATGTGGTCATAGGTGGGGAGTTTGAAAGACAGCTCGATTATGGTGTGTGAATGTTGATTAAATGTGTGATACTGGGATTAGGCATGTGGATAATGGAAGCCCCCATCTGGATGTGAGTGACACCAACCAATAGGATTGTAGCCTGCATAAAATATAAATGGACAGAAAGAAGGCTTTACTATTTGCTGCCTTCTGCTGGCCCTGCCCTGATCTGTTTCTCCTCTGTCAGTCCTCTCTGCCATGTGCCACCCTGCCCAGGAGCCAGTTGACTATGGGCTGAAATGTCTACAAACTGAGTTGAAACCGACCTTTCCTCCTTTAACTTGTAGTGTTGGTTATTTTATCTTAGCAACAAGAAAAGTAACTAAGACACTCTGACATGTTTCCATGTATAATTCTTGCAGTGGATATTAGTACTTCATGCTAACCTAAGTGAGGATCTCATGGTTTATCCAAACTAAAATTCACACTTCATATTGTACCTACTATGAATGGAAAATATTTGCCATTAATATTTTTATTTCTATGCAATTAAAATAACTACTGTTATAAAAGTTTATTTTTTAGACTTAATATAATTTTCTAGGTATACAAAATATCATGAGTCTATTCATGAGAGATTGACTAATAGTTTACTGGTCAGTTTGCCTGTTGCTAGAAAGAATATCAGACATATGTAACACACACAAACCAAGGTTCTGTCGACTCACAGTTCCAGAGGATTTATTCTATGTTCAGCTGACTGCAAGGTAAGAACCTCATGGCAGAATAGCAAAGGTAATTAGTTTATGGTGGCTAGCAAGCAGAGCAGGGAATCAGCACCACAGAATGGGACCAGGGGCATATAGAGTACCCAAGGTCACACTTCCATGGCCCACTCAGATGCATGCAGAAGTATGTTTTACCTGTCCCATAGACAGCTCCCATGACAACCAAGTGGAAAATCTACCTTAAAAGTTACAGATAGGATCAAGGGACATCTGTGTGCAACCCTGAAGTTAGGTGCAATGAATTACTATGGGACAGTTGCCTTTAACATCCTTAGTTCACACATCTATGGTTGGGGTCAGATTCTTATGTACATTAAAGTATTATTCAATTTGGAAAGGATATGCAGTAGTTTACCTTATAATGTATAAGCCATGTGGGTCTTTCAGCCTGACCACACTGATTACGATTGTTTGTCCTAGAGGAAATCTAGCAAGAAGCTTAGTGTCAAAGGAAATGAAAAATAGGACCCTAGTCCCGTGGGATGCTGCTGCAACAGCACAAGATGTTTTGCTAAGATATGTCTGAAGGAACCATGGTATGATGGCTAAGAAGGCCAAAGTACAGTTCCTGGGATAGTTACACTATGAAGTCCTCACTAATCTTCTTAATCACACCTCCCATTCGCCCCCTTCCTGTTTTATGTTAGAGAATCTTAATAAGATGCTGGAGAAAATTGCAATAGAGGCTTCAGTCCTAGAGGCTGTAGTTTCTGCTTCCGTAACTTTGTCCTTCTTTTTTTTTAAATCTGCCACGCTTCAGTTTTGGGACCTGTCACCTCACGGAAGCCAATATACTGGTGCCCAAACAGGGACTTAAAAATGAAAGTAGTCTTTGAGATGTTAGGAAGGGATTTCAGTGCCCAGGGGAGCTGAGAAGAATGAGACAGAAAGGTAAGCCTGATCTCAGAGATTTTTATATCAGGGTTGCAATGGGAAATTCTTTGTCTCAGCAAGTATGTACTCAGGTTCTAAAACTTTGTTAAAAAGCTTGGGAGTAAAAGTGAAACCATAGTCCTTTATGGAGGGGCTGGGGATATAGCTCAGTGGAATAAGCGCTTGCCTAGCAAGCGCAGGGTCCTGAGTTCGATCCCCAGTACTGCAAAAAAAAAAAAAAAAGAATGTTGAAAGTCCTTTATGGAATTTTTTGCTTTGATATGAAAAGGTTGTTACTTGTTTGAAGCAAAAGGACATAATATTTTAAATGTAAAACTATGGGGATTGCTTATGAAGGCTTGGAAATGCACTTATCAACAAGGGAATTCCATTTCTTTACATGTCTGGCCTTGTGTAATTTAATAGCCTTGGCTTTAGGACCCATGCAATCTGAATCAGACCAAGAGATCTGGCCAGACATGAGAAATAAGAAAGTCAAAGACAGCTCCAATTCTGAATTGGATGATAGTTTACCTGGGGAGACTCTACTGCTTCAGGATCAGGTACCAGTTAGAGAAGGTGAAGGGAGATATGGATCTTTTGGGGATCTTTCTGCTACCTAAAACCTGCCTTACCCAAAATCTACCATAAGAAAGGAGAGTTAAATTTTCCTCTGCCTCCCTCCTTTCTCGCTCAAGCATACCCTGTCCTGCCTTCAGCCCCAGTACATGATGTGTAACCCTTTTTTGGATCCACTGCAGGTAACTGTTCTAAAACCATTATCTATAACTACAGTCATGAAGGCTTTTGCCCAAGCCAAAAAGGAAGGTGATTTGGACACTTGTCAGGCTTTTGCTTTGTCCCCAGTTATAATTACTGAACTACCAGGGGATCAGAAAAATCCCCAAAGTTGTTTGATATGGTCACATTCCATTAGGTTTTAAAACTATTAAAGAATTGAAGCAGGCTTGTATTTCATATGGAGTGAATTCTCCTTATGCCTTTGGCTTGATTTTGGGACTGGCTCAATCTGAACATTTCACCCCCTGGGACTGGGAAATGATTAGGTGCACATTTCTCAGTTCTACTGAATTTCTTCAATGTAAATCTTGGTGGAGAGATGCAGTGGAACTGGCTGCCTAGTGCAGTGAACATGCTAAAACCCCAGTCCCTATTTCTGCTGGTGAACTCACTGCTCCAGTGACTGGTTTGGAATAAATGGACAGGGACAGTGTGATGAGGTTGCCATTCTTCAGACAAGGACGCGTTGTTTAAAGGCATGGAAAAAGGTTACTCTCTCTGGTCAAATGGTCCCATCCAAGGTCAAGGTAGTCCAGCATGCTAAGAAACCTTATGTAGAATTTATAGCTACATTAACAGAAATACGTCAAAAAACTGTTGAAGCCTGCTTTGAGAGACATATTATTATAAATGTTATCTTTTGATAATGCTAATTCAGAATGAAAAAGGGCCTTACAGCCATTAAAATCTCAGGCTGCCACTTTAGATGAATATAAAAGCCTGTCAGGATACAGTATCAGAAACTTCTAAAGCAGGAGTGCTCACAGCTGCTTTAAAAGGAACAGACCTTTTCACCCTCAACAATGTTAAATGTTTTGGGTGCAGCAAAATAGGGCATATGACACAGGAAGGTAGATCAGGAATACAAAGAACTGGCAATCAGACAGAACAAAAGCCTAATGCTTCAGAAAACCCTTTACCTTCTAAGGACTGTTGTAGATGTCAGAAAGGACGACACTGGGCTAATCAGTGTCGATCAAACTATCACAAAGATGGCGCTCCTGTGACACCACTGGCAAACTTCAGATTGGGCCCATCGCGAGGCCCAGTGATGGAGAACAGCGGGCATTTCTGGTCAGCAATTGCTATGACCGTGCTCCAACTTAGTTACTGATCTCTTTGCCGCCACCAGCGGTAGCACGGTGCTGGATATCTTCTCCCTAGAAAATGTTACCATATCATCCGCTGTGGGAGTTCAAAAACTTAGACCTGGGATTTATGGGCCTCTGACTAGGGGAACTGTTGGTTTCTGTGGGTGATAGGTCCTGAAAATGAGGTGCGGTGGATGAAAAAAAAAATAGAGAGACAAAGTTATGGGGTCGGGGCCTACAGCCTCCAGGACTGAAACCTCCATTGCAGTTTTCTCCAGCCTTTTATTAAGATTCTCCACCATACAATAGGAATAGAGGGAATGGGAGGAGTGATTAAGATTAGTGAGGACACCACAGTTTAACTATCCCAGGAACTTCGGGCTTCTCAGCCATTGTGTTATGGTTCTTTCAGACATACCTTAGCCAAACATCTCCTGCTGTTCCACCAGCATTCCTCTGGGACTAGGCTCCTATTTTCACTTCCTTTCACACTAAGCTTTTCGCTAGACTCCCTCCAGAAGAAGCAATCATATGTCCTGGTCACGCTCTAGTCTCATATAGATCGTATGTTGTAAGGTAAGCTATTAAATGTCCTCCACAGTTTGATCTTTGTCACAATGATTCAGGTTTTCTCACCAAAGAACACATGTATCAGAATTCTTCTCCATGCACAGATCATTCAAATATAGGAGGAATTTTCCCCTCAAGGTATTTATATGATGTTTCCTCAGTCTCAGTATTTTTATCAAATTATGCTTCCAGAATGATCTTCCTTGATGAGAACTTAGTTATTCTGTGGATGTGATAACATGGCAGTGACATTTTCAAATTTCTTATGAAGTCTATTGGTATAATTTGGATATACACAGTGATCACATTCATCATAGCAACTTGTACTTGTTCACAGTGTCTTTTAATTCCTGTTTTCTTCCCATTCCCTTCCCCTCCCTTCAATCCCTCTTTTGCCCTTAATTACAAAGCTTTGTTAACATTTCATCCACTGTTTCTCTTTTTTTTCTTTTTCCTTCCTTCTCCCCTTCCCCTTTCTTTTGAACAATTTATTCCTACTTCACAATATCTATTATACATTTTGGTTCTTCTACTTTCAGCGTCTCATACTAGAGAGACTATGCGATATTTACACGTGTGTGTTCAATTTATTCCACTTAAGATTATGCTCCAGGATCCATCCATTTAGCAACAAGTATGTCAATCTTCTCCTTATTTATGGCTGAGTACTTCTTCAGTGCATAAAAAAATCACATCCTTTTTCCAGTTCATCAGTTGATGGGGCATTTGAGCTGTTTCCAAGATCTAGCTATTACAAACATTGCAACTATAGACCTGAGTGTGCATATATCACTGTGCTATGATGCTTTTGATTATTTGCGGAAGATACCAAGGAGGGGACTAATTGGGTCAAATGTGACCTCTAGTCTTAAGTGTTTTGTTATCTGAACAGAGTATAATAAGATTGGAAATCAATGGCAAAAGAAACCACAAAAACTCCATAAAGCATGAAAATTAAATAACACCCTGCTGAACAACCAGTGGGCCATAGAGAAAGTTAAAGAAGAAATTAATCAGTATGTAAAATTACATGCCAATGCCAGTACAATACACCAAAACTTACGGCATGCAATGAAAACAGTCACGGAGGGAAATTTATAGTGGTGAATTCTCACATCAGGAAAACAGAACAAGCCCAAATAAACAATTTAATGTTGAACCTCAAACTTCTGGAAAAAGAACAATTCAAGCCCAAAGTTCATAAAAGGGAGGAAATTACAAAGATCAAAGGAGAGAAATTAATGCAATTGAGGCTAAAACAAATACAAAATCTGAGTGAATCAAGAGTTAGTTCTTTGAAGGATTAAATAAAACAGACAAACCCTTAGACAATGTTATCAATAAAAGGAAAGAAAAACTAAAATTCATATAATCAAGAATAAAATGGGTAAAATCACAGTGGATCCTGTGGAAATCCTGAAGACCCTCAAACATTACAATTGTAAGCCTTTTGCCTTGCCATAATTTAAGTGTGTTTGTTATTATCTTGGCTACATTTGTTTTCTATTGGTAATACAAGGCCTAAATTTATTTTAAAAAGTAGCAGTTTAAAACAATAGAAATATCTTATCTTAGAGTTTTATTGGCTAAAGATAATGATACTAGTCTCACTGGCATAAGACCCAGCTGATAATAGGACTGAGTTCCTTTCTGCAACCCAAGGGGAAAAAATCTAATTACTTAATCATCATTCAGGCAATAAAAGAATTCAGGCTTTTGTCAATACAGAACTGAAGTCCGTGGTTAGTTGTTGGCTGTCAGCTGCAAAGCACAGACAACTTTTAAAGGTTCTGCCGTACTATGGTGTGCGATTCCCTCCTCCGGCTCCAAAGTCAGCAACAGTGAGCTACTTGCACACTTTCTCTCATCGTGGCTTCTGCCTCCATGTGTTTTATAGACTGGCCCATGTGTCTCCATATTGCACTTTTAAGCACACACAGGAACCACACTGGTTAGGCCACATAGATAAACTATCACTTTTCTTATTGCAAAATCTATAAACTTAAGTGCTTCTGCATTTATAGTTATGTATTCATTTCTTAGTTTATTTTGCTTTATGAAATAGTCACAAATCTCTTTGATTATGATGTGGATATCTTGAAGTTCTCGGTATGCTGCCTATAATATTTCCTCAGATTCTTCAAGTAGAAAGAATCTGTTGCATAAACACAAACAGCATTCCATTGAACCCAGACAAGCCAAGCAAAACATTGCATCAATTAAATCTAAGACGTGCAGCTTGCGGCTTATGTCAAGATTTTAAATGTATATTTAGGTTCTGATTTTTTTACCATTAGAAAATCAATTAAGCAATATGCAAATATTATATTACAATGTTATACATACAATATAATCAGAGTCAAGACCACTGAGTCCATCAAAAGCTTTTTCAAAGATGTTTTATACAAAAAGCAATATTGGGCTGGGGATACAGCTCAGTGGCATAAGCGCCTGCCTGGCAGATGCAAGGTCCTGCGTTCGATCCCCAGTATCACCAAAAAAAAAAAAAAAAAAGTAATATCTACAAAGTGTTCCTATTATACAAGTTATAATTCTTAGCATCTTCAATTTAATTCTATCATTTTATGAATAAGCTCTATCATTTTTCATGTGGTCTAAAAGATAAGTAAAGTAAAAGACAAAATGTTGACACAATAAAGAAAACAGGATTTTAATATGGGGAAAAAATTCAGACCAACACAACTTTCAAGAATAGTGGAAATATTTATTTCAGCAATGTTTAATAAAGTAACCATAACTCACAGATGGAAATTGAATATTTAAAATGTGTTTGATATGACTAAGGAACTAAATATTTGAATGGATTTAATTTTGAAGAGCTTTATGTAGCTACTAGCTACCACACTGGCTACTCTCACACAAGGGCT
Source organism: Dinomys branickii (assembly GCA_004027595.1). Taxonomy (NCBI): domain Eukaryota; kingdom Metazoa; phylum Chordata; class Mammalia; order Rodentia; family Dinomyidae; genus Dinomys; species Dinomys branickii. The sequence goes on from PVLD010011285.1 coordinate 12,243, forward strand.
CATCCTTATCACTTCACAGAAAAGACTCAATACGCTGCCTAAAATATTTTCCCAAGGAAGCACTTTGCTAATTCTTCATTCTTTTGTAAACACGTGTTGCAAGTCAAGTTATGCTTTGCATTTCTGAATGCAGAAATGGAACAATTCTAGAAAGGCGAATGTATAATTTTACAGTTTACTGCTTATAATGACTTGTGGAACCAGGATGGTGATCTACCTCATAGACCATTCTGCTTCTGTTTGGGGGAGAGAAGTCACTCGCTGCTGATACATGCGGTGCACTCTAATGTAGCACAAGGATCTAAAGTTAGCACTGGTTTCCGCAGCAAACATCATTTGCGTCCCTCATCTGTTTTGTTCTCTGTTTTGTTTTCCTTATGAAGATTTTAAGTTATAAAACTGTAAAGAAAATAATGTGCCGAAACACCACGTCTTTTCTTACTCAGTTGTAAAAATTATAATTTCATAGATGCTCATGTCTTCTTTCATTTTACCCTTGAGATGAAGCACATGCCATGCCCGGCTCTCTCTAAGAGCTATGTTGGCCAGTAGGAACCTACTAAATTGCCGGGAGATTTCTTTTACTATTATTTTACACTGGAAACTGCACATTTACACTCACTCATTGATTCTGATTTTTGATTTAGTAATTTTAATGAAGTTTAACTTTATAATAGTGTAAAAATTTCCAAGGTATTGAAGTCAGTATTTTTACCCTGCCCTCTCCCAATAGCCCCCACCCCCTTTACATAACCACTTTTAAATAACAAGGCAAATTTTCTCCATTCTTAAATAAAAATGTAGATGGGTACACACATATTTCCTTGGCTTACATAACAACGTTTCCTGTAAATTATTCCATCGTGACATATGGCGATATCCCACATGCATTTTATTACAGATTCCTGCCTCCTTGTTGTGTCAATGAGCTATTTTTTTCAACCAGTTCCCCATAGATAAATGTTTCGGTTTCTTGATGGACATGTAGATATGCACTACTGTAAAGAGTTCTGCAATTACTGGTGTTCATAAATATTTTCACATTTTTTCAGGTGAAAGTATCTAGTATATGACCTCAAATGGAAGAACTCTAACTCTTAATTCTTAGAAGATATTTATGTTTTTCTACTTATTTCCCTCTCCCTGCCCCTCCCCATCATATATCATAAGCATGAGATCACATTAATTATATCAATAAGACAAAAAAGGGGAAAAGGGATTTAGAGAAGAAAGAACGGTGATGGGAGGGAAGGGAAACGGGATTATTAAAAAGAACTAAGCCATATTATGTACATGCACCTGCTCCCCAAGATGATTGTCAGTGGCATGTACTTCAAGCATTTACTGACTAATTTCTGAAGATGATTATTATGTGAAGATCTAATTTAGGTAGTTTGTGTGAATATGGCCCTGATTTCATTAAGAGACACCCTCCATATACACATTTATACAGGGAAACCCAGTACTAGTAATTGATCTGTATTAATCATTTTTGTATACTCTGTAGGAAAGATAGAAATTCATGCTGAAAGATGCCACAAACCACACAGCCAGAAGGGTCCTGAATGGTGGGGGCAGGAGATTAACAAAAACCTAGAAACATACTGAAAGGGAACCTGGGACCAGGTGGGACCTGACCTCTCTGATGGAAAGGGAGCAACAACCCAGCATATTCTGCAACTTTGTTCATACATAGTAAAAAAGTGGAAGTTCATGATAGAGTAAAAAGAGTGCAAGGTCTGTCTTAGTGTTTTGCTAAGAACACTGACAGTGAAACATTTTCAGAGCTCTCTGTGCTGTAGTTAACAGGAAGGAACACCAGGCCCAGACACCTGCTGTACTGGCCTTGCTGTAGTCCCAGCAGCTAGTTTGCGTTGCTTGCCTCTGGCACGCTGAGTTCTTGGTGCTGGTGCTGGCCTTGCTGTAGCCCCTAATATGTGTTCAATCTCCAGCTCAGCCACACCCCACAGAAAGACAAGGCAAAATACCTTTAACTTGGAGAGTTCCAGGACTATATTACTGAGACATTATTTTACCTACTAACCACGTGGAGATAAAGAAGCAATTTTTATCAATCTTTATCATTGCTTTTGTTGTAGGCAATGTGATTACTTGAGCCTCAGTAATTATTCAATTCCAAACACTGCATGAGCCATGTTTGACTTAGGCATACACCCACTGTACTTTAAAAAGTTGCATACAAGAGAGAAACTCATTCTGTCTTTCTTCCATGTGATAGGAATTAAGCACAACCATACATGCGGGGTATTTCTTATTCTCAATATTTTAATTTGCCTCTTGTAGAATGTATCTATCACTCGTCCCTTCTGTATGTTAGAAAGCTAAGTTTATTCTGACATCAAAGGAAGCCCTGTTGTCTGCCACTTGGCAGTGAATTTGTACCCTTCAGGGTAAATATGATCCCTTTCACGCTGTATCTCTCTGATTATCCATTATCTTGCATTTACAGATTGCATGAATTATTCTTTACTTCAAAGCCTTTTAGGGCTAAATGGCTTAAGAAAAAATGGTTTCTCAATGTGGTTTTACATAGCTTATCAGATTTTTTATCCTGTACAGTTAGTGATCAAAGTTTATCTGAGAAAAGATTATTATTTTATGTTTTATGCCACTAATCTTCATGTATTTATCTTCCTCAACAAAGCAAAGGAGTTTATTTTCTATGCTTCAGTATTACAACCACTTAGTCCAAGACTAAAGATCACAGAGGAAATTTGATGCTTAATTATTTGAACAGGACAATTACTGTTTTATTATCTTCTACAAAAATGTCATGGTCAGAAGTTGGCTATTAGATATAGAAAGGCCTTTCTTTCCATAAATAACGAATAAGTGATTGATGCCTATTATGTGATTCAATTTTACAGTAAAGTATGGCTGTCACTAATAAATATAAGGGGACATAAGTTCATTTGGCAAAGGAAGGTTAAAGTGTCTACTTGTCATTTGAGTTATAAATTATCCCTCTTTTACCTCCAGCTGTATTTTTCAAACCTCATAATTCAGAACAGAAATACAATCTAAAAGATCAACTAATGCTTTATAATGATTGATAACTAACAAAAGTATTTTCTGAACTGCAAAAATTAGTGACTTTATAATTCCTCCTTCAGTGAAATGGCTGAATATTAAAGTACGGCATAATTTAGAACGACATTTTAGAAAACCTGTGTCAACATCACTCTTCAGTTATGTGTTATAAGTAATAAAATAAAAATGAAGAAACATATAGACTCTCTCATCCAAGTATTGAGATCTACTTAGTTTGTTTTTAAGGAAAGGAGGAAAATCAAAGAGGCCAGCAGAGTAGCATGAGCCATGCCAAAAGATATGGAAACATCACTGAAATTCTGCAAAGGCGTTTTCCAGTTTGCTAAGTAAGGGAAAAAATACATATCTTTGTTTTTGAAGTTCTTCGCAAACAGTATCATCATGGAAGGAAAGAATGATGAAAGTCGAGTTTCTCATTAGGGAAATTATGGCTTCTTATACTTCCTCACAGCATGTCTGTACTCTTACTGTTAGAAGGGAAGTATACTTTACAACTGAGAGTAAAAAAAATCTGGGTTAGAAAATACTGATCAGTCACTGATTATTCACATTGGAAAAAGCATCAGACCAAGCGAAGGACAATGAAGAAGGATTTGTGCCACCATCTTGGTTACACTGTATACAGCCCAATAATATACAGTCCAATAAGAGCTAAAGATTAATTTTTTACATCAAGCAAAGAAAATACAAGTAACAATCATTAACTGATCACCTATAATGTTTCATCCACATATTAATATTTTCACTGAATATGACCTTGTTCATTAGGTTCAACGTCCTTTAAGAGAGTCATTCTGTCCATTTTCCTTTTAGGTAGTTAGATGGCACAAGATACCATGTAACTGTTCTGCCCATCACCTTAGCAGTTGGACAAACAAGTTCACCTCATTCCAATACAACCAGCTCATAAGCTATTCACTGAAGCAGACATTTTCCAGTGGAAAATCAGTGCTGTGGATGATTTCCTTTTATTTTGAAGCTGAGTTAAGTAGTGTGAAAATTAGGTGATTAGCAGGGGATTTGGTGGCAAAGAATCATAAAGAGAAATGATACTACAGAGACTCTGATGGCTCGTATTTACATGAAAGTCTGGAAAGAGTGGAAATAAGTATGCAAAAGCATGAGGGAAAGACTTTGAATATACAATGCGAATTTTAATTAGAAACACTGGGAATATGCAGTCCATAGGTATTAGGATGCGTCAGTCAACAAAATGGTAGATTATTAGTAAGGATTCTTTCACTTATACGAGACACAGATACTCATTAATTTGGGTTGATACAATGATGAAGTCCACTGGGACATTCTAGTGTAGCACTGAATCTAGGTGATAAATGCTTGTATCCGGCAATTTCGTTTTATTTCTGCTTTCCTTTGTATTGGCTTCGCTACCAGTCCGGTTGTCATGGTAAAGCTAAATGGTAATTGCGAGAGATACCACATCCAAAGGAAATGCATGGTGACATCACTGAGAAGTATTCAATGGGGCCTAGACAGACAGAAAACGACAGGTATCTTATAACCCTGAATAAATTGCTGCTGAGTTTGCTGTTTTCTCAAAAGAGAAATCACTTTTCTTGAGGTATGACTTACAGAACACGATATATATTTAATACATCCAACTTCAGTTGTGCAGAAATGAGTACACATCTATGAAAGGAACACCACAGTCTGTGCTATAAATTTGTCGACGAAACTCCAAAGGTTTTCTTCAGCTTTCCTATGTAACAATGTTCCTATCTTTACCCTTTGTGACAAGAGTAATTAGCATAAGATCTACCTTCATGGTTCTTAATTATAGATCTTAATTATAGAGTCAGTATTACTAAGCAAAAGATTATATTGCATAGATCATTAGAACTTAATATCTTAAAAACCTGAAGCTTCACATTTTTGACCAGTATATCCCTATTTTTCTTCTTAGTTAATTTCAACCACTTTACTTTCTTCTCCAAAGGCTATTTCAGATACAATGTATAAGTGGTATCTTATTTTTTGTTTTATTTTTGTATCTGGTTAATTTCACTTAATTGTAGTATCCCTCCAGATTCTTCTATGTTGTTCATTGTTGTTAGATCAGGATTACCTTCTATTCTAAGATCAGCCTCCCAAAGACATATATGGACTTCTAAGTTCACTGCAGCATTATTCATAATATCCAAGACATTGATGAAACCTAAATATTCACCAAGTGATAGACTGATTACAAATGATAAAAATATTCAGTGCAATATTATTCAGCCTAATCAAGAAGAAACTGTAAATACGTTTTATTAAAAGTTAGGAAAACCATGCAGTGGAATCAATAATGATTTTTTAAAAACGACTCATGTTTATATGTAAGGGAAGATACTTATATAGTATTATTATTGAATTAATCTAGAGATATTAATTAAACAAATATTATAGACCTAATACATACTAATCCAAGCTTTGAGTATACTATGATAAATATTAAGAGGGAGTATGGGTAATATCTATGTAAATAAATAAGCAGGAAAGTTGTGCAGAGAACTTTTACATAGTGCATAGATAAAATGACTAGGTAGTAATGATTGAAACTGAACCCTGTCCAAAAGGAACCACCAGGCCGATGGAGGAATAAGGCAACACCTGTCTATTTATTTCATGTAACGCTTCTTTGATATTTACTGATAAGTACCATAAGTTCAATATTGGCTCCTTGATGGTCTATAAATACCATACCATAACAATAACCAGATTGTTTGTTCAATTACTAACCATTTTTCTTCTTCACTGGAAAAAAAATGAACTCCATACTTACAGGGATTTTAGTTTTCCTATTGAATTGTGTATCTCCATGTGTAGCTCTGGTGTAAAGAGCAAATGTTTGCAGAATGAAAGCTACTGACTGAATATATGGAAAACCCATTTTACTGACTTTTCTGAAAATAAGCAGAGCAATTCTCTTCTTACATTCCAAAAGAAAAATATAAATAAATGTTGTAAAGGACTGACAGTGATGGAATTGAAAATATCTTAGAATTATTTTAAAACCTTGTATTTGGAAAATCTTTCAGAGCTGGGTTGAAAAAATTCTCTTTTCCTTGACATTATATCAGTGTTCCTGAGATAGGCAAACAGACAGACAGACAGACAATGAGAGAGACAGACAGTAGCCAACTCTTTTTTGATTCAGAATTTTGTAATTTAAAAACCGTGCCTTTTTCTGGTCCACTTTAGTTATCAAAATTTAAATATCAAAGACATAAATGTGTTTATATAGAAGTTTCACAATAACGATGTTTCTGGCATTTGACTTTGTTTTCTAACTGCAAGTTTGCAATTTCCAGCTTTTCTCTATTATTGCTAAGTTTATGTGATTAGAAACACCCACTCCTCAAAAATAGATTGCTGGATACTGGCATAAAAATTTACCTCCTATAATAAGTAGTATTCCTTTGGAAATGTTATTAAAATATGCTTGGAATCCAGGTGAAATAGAATTTAGAATTCAAGACAAAGAGCATATTGAAGGAGTTATGTTTTGTGTCCTTATGTCCCCCCAAGGCCTCATGCAGTCATGGGGCTGGCTTCTAGAGTTATAATTGATTCCCGGTCCAGTGCTGGAGCTATGGATATGAGTGCTACACCGCCCCGGGGCAGGTAGTTTGCATACAGTGTAAGGGAGGGAAAGAGGCTTGCTTTCAGCTGCCTCTCTTCTTGTATGCTCTCATCGCTTTGCTGTTCCACCGCCATGAACTGTTGCCCTCTGCCGTGTGCTACCTGGCCTTGGAGCCAGCCAAGTACAGACTGAAACCTCCAAAAACTATGAGCTAAATAAACCTTTCTTTCCTAAATTTTGGGTGACAGGTATTTTGTCTCAACAATGAAAGAAAAGTAACCAAGATGGAAGGGAAACAAAATGCATATAGGAAATCACTTAAATTGTGTCATGGGTGATGGTAGGAGCATAGTAAACAGGCTTCAGAATGATGCAGGAAAACATTCAAGACATACTGATCAAGCGGCCTCTTCAGATAAATACTAAGCAGAAGTAGGGTGTGAGGTGGGAAAATATTGGGGGGGGGCAGAATTAAAGAGGACTGGACCATATTCTTGTGTTGAAGGCGTTTGAATAGAGGAGTTCAGTTACAGGAAAAATAATATAATACTATTGAACATTAAGAACCAACATTAGGATAATTGGGAGAATAGGAAAAAAATATGTCCATATATACATCTGTGTGCATACACTCTGGTCTCAAAATGTGCAAAGATAATGGGACAGAAAGCAGCATTCTTCCTACATGAAGGTTAAAGAGAAAATATTGAGATCTAAGCAGAGAGCTCATGGTGTCAAAATGGTGTCTCCATGCTCTGGGGTAAGGTCTCCTGGGTCTCCTTGGAGCAAGGATAAAGCAGCATGTTCCTGCACGCTAAGGAGGAGGAGTGACCATGATTTCCAGCTGAAGTGAAAAGTTTCTTCCAGTAAACATCCTATGCTACAGCATGTAACATTTTGAGAAATCAAATGCTTGTGGAAATTAGGCATTTAGCACACAATGAGTGACTGCCCAAAACAAACTAAAAGGTTTAATGTTGAGATTAAAGGAAGAAACAATAGTTGTTCTGCAATCAAAATAGATGTAATTTAATACTTTTATAGAGTTATACTAGGCAGGCGCTTATTCCACTGAGCTATATCCCCAGCCCTATAGAGTTATACTCACATACTTCAAAGTATTATTGATGACTTTTATTTACCTCTGGACTGTAATTGGTTTTGACTCACAAATATAGCATGTCTTTACAAAGAATTATCTACTCTAATTTTTACAAAAGAAGAAATTATTCCTTGGCATTAGATCTGTTGCAATGTTTGAAGTGATAATGATCTCTCTATATTTAAATACAACCATATATCTTTAGTCTGGTTCACTATCTAGAAATGTATAGAAATACCTTTTGATATGACCACAAAGAATATAATTTCATAACAGTTAAGCTCGTAGCTAGTGGCGGTTAAGCTAGTAGATAAATTAAGCCCATTTAAGATTGGTTTTGAAATCTTAGTCATAGTGATTGCTATTCAATGAAAGACACATTTAATGTTAATTTGCTCTATGAAAGGTGGTTAGATATATTAAGTTATTGCAGGTGTTTCCCAACCTCATAAAAAATTAAATTAACAAACCAACACTTTGATCAGTTTTTTTTTTCTTGCGAAGACTCATGTTTCGCTGGGAGGAGCTAGAAAGTAACTTACTGGCCACTTTTAAAGAAAAAACAGAATTTAGAATCTCTTCACTTTCTTTAACTTTAGCATCTTATTAGTAATTTTAAGACTATTTTCCTCCTCGTTGACTTCAACTCATCATTTTTTTCTACTATTAATGTAGTCTTTGAACAAAAAAGCCAGAGTCCCAGTTATTTTCCTGGTTTTTATTGGTCTGTGGTATCCTGGTAAAGAGCGTTAATATTAGATATTGTAAATGGCTTATGAAAGAGCTAAACCTAATCAGATACAACCAGAAAACAACTTAGAACCATGCATTGCTTAACAACTGGGATAAATCCTAAGTGCATCATTACACAACTTCGTGGTTAGGCAAACACCACAGAGTGCTGTTCCACAAACCTCAGGCTTCCTTAGAGCAGCCTCCTGCACACCTAGGCAGTATGGAGAACCTATTGCTTCTAGACCATAGCCAACATGTTACAGCACTAAGTACTATAACATGGTGGTTATAAGCCAATGATATTTGCACTTAAATACAGATAATGCCTGATAGATGTGATTCAGTCACTGAAATGTCATTGCATGGTACAATGGCAGTATTATTTTTTCTCCCTCACCTCCAAAATTATTTCATTACATATTTGTTCCTTCCTGGAATTAAATTGGCTACAGTTATTAGCTTTGTAGTGATAGTTAAAGTCAGGTATCATAACTTTTCAAGTATTATAACTTTTATTTTCAATTACTAAAATAGGACATTTAAAGGGAAACTTCTTAGAGGAAGAGAATATGGGGGTGTGTAAGAGACAGGGAGAGGTGTGATGGATGCAATCAAAATATGTCCTAGACATATATTAAAATACAACATTGAAACCCATTATTTTGTAAAATTGATGTGTACAAGGTAGATATATTTAAATGATAATAATAAGATTTTGATGCTCTTGGCAATTCAAAGCTTTGTCCTCCCTAAATTCACATTTGACCAGGAATGGGGGAATCTGAAATATATTTCATTCATCCTCCTCTCTGTAAAATTCTTTTGCTTACCTAATTTAGGAGCAAGGCAAGAGGAATGTGAAAGTTTTATTAAACAAGTAAAACTGTCTTTAAATTGCTGATTATAGACCTCTCCTGGATACCACTTACTCTCTTTCAGGCCCCATGACTCACTTGAGACTTTCCTCTGAAACCATCTCCCCAGGAAGACCTTGGCACCATTCCCTGATGCCACTATAGAAATTTCACTCTTCTCCCAAGTTCTCCTTGGCTGCTGTCTCCCAGCAAACATTCCTGGAAGCGCCTAGTAGCGCCTTTCCTAATGAGAACTTTTCTGCTGGGAATGTCTATGCATTGATCCTGCAAGAGCCTGGTGTTGAAACCTGCTATCAAAAAGGTCTAGACAGGCACCTTGCATCTTACTTCCCCAAGGTAGAATCAGCCACAGAGTAGTATTTGATATTCAAATCTACATTCACACCAAGGACAACTAAGAATAATTTCAATATGTGTTTGGGAAATAACACTACAGAGCATTTGGATTTCTATAATTGGGGAAAACTTCCATCGTGAGAGGAAGAAGTCTGTGTCTCTTCTGGAAAGCACCCTGGCAGTCTCTCTAAGGGATTCTGTTCTTGTACTTTTTTTCTGCTTAGGATGTGGGGAATATGGTAATATCCAACCCCTTGGAAAGAAGAAAATTCCATGTGCTTTTTACTTTGATGAATGTTCTTCAAAGAAATTTTATAGTCAGTGAGTTCCCAGCCTTTCTCAAGGTTTGTTGAACTTATAATGGCATTCAAGTATGACTATGTCTTACTAAATTATAAAAAGATACATGTTTTACTTTACCTTAGAATCAGTATGTGAGTCCTTTTTACTTTTTTATTTTTCAAATGTGAGACCTCACCTAAAACCCCTTGGGGGAAGAAAAGTGAAATTATTTGTTCTGGAATTCTGTATGTTTAATATTTCCCTAACTTCACAAGGTCTTACAGAGATGTAATTCTTCCTATAAAGCCACAGTGTCTGGAAACTTACTGCCTTACAATAATACATAGGCTTAAATATTATGGGGATGGTTTCACTGAGAAATCTGGAGTGTCTAGAAGTGCATGGAAACTAGACATTCTTTTTGGTCATATATCATAAAAGTTATTGCTCTGGTGAGGTACTCCAAATTAAATAATGAAATAAAAGATACATACATTAAAGTTGGGAACACAATTACAGTGTAACAGATGTCAAGCAAGGAAACCGTTGTGCTCAGGAAGGCTCTTGAAGCCTAGTGTCCTAGGCCAGTTTGTGCTAGAGCCAAGCTGTGCCAGGCTGATCTTTTCTGTGCATCGTATCACCAGACTGGCCAGTGGCAGCTTAAGTCAATGAAATGGGAATATTAAAATTTGTGAACATTTCTAGCTCCATAGTCTAAGGATTTTAGGAGATCTAGTCATAGCACTAACAAAGTACTTTTGGCCTGACAATAAATATATTACAGAATCTCCTTTCTTTTATTATCTATATTAATTTGAGTATAGATATAAGTAGAATAAAAACATCCTGGAAATAGCATAATAATGGGAATGTAATATACATTCTAGACTGTAGTATTGGTAATTCCAAATGCTTTCCATGGAAGCTTTCTTCTGCCAGCTAGAGGAAACCGAGATGAGTATTACCTCCTCACCGTGGTGAAGGAATAAACATTCCAGTCGTGTCCCTCTAATTGTGATACCTCAGTGCACAGTGGAATACCTCCCTTTATAGCTTAATAAGATGCAGTCACTGGGAAGAGAATTTCAGCACTAATATCACAGTGAACAAATTCGGGACAAATTATCACCTGTGGTCTTGAAGGTTCAAAGGATTAGGAGACAGCAAAGGTAACAAATTTCATTAAAAAGACAGAGAAAAAACAGAAGAGAAGAAGCTCAGTGAGGACATCTGGTAGATGGAAGCTAGGAAAAGAAGGCATGGTTGTTGGTGAGGGATAGGTTGAGAAGAACGAAAAAGCTGCAAGGATAGCCAGGATATACCACTGATTTTTTAAGTATAGATTTATTTGAGCAACCAGTTGCTGATCAGACAAGATCATGGTATACATTTGAATTAGGCAATTGTTTCAAGTTTAAATAAAACTTTTCTTCATGTTTGTTTTTATTCAAAGTTAGAATATTAATAAAGAAATGTCCATTCTACACCCAATTTGATCATATAACATAGCATCTTAGGAATCTAGGGTATAGAATCTGATTTCTAAAGCTGAGGTGTTAATATCTTTGGGGAAGAAGAAACAATGTTGTGTGCTAAGAATAAATTAACAAAGCTAGGAGTTAGCTCAGTGGTAGTATACTTGCGTGTCTAAATCGCAAAGTCTAGGTTCTGATCCCCATCACCACAAAAGAAAGGATGAAAATAGCTTAATTTGGTGAAAAGAAATAATGTAATTAACATCAACAGTAGCAGACTTATAATCAAAGAGATAAGATAAATTATGAAAACATAATGTTAGGACCCAGTAATTTTGCATCTGTTGTAACTAGCTATCTAGGTTCCCTGGTGAGCAAAATGAAGGTATAAAGTGAACTAATCACATGTGTTCTTCCAGCAGTGTCATTCTGTGTGGAGTAAAAGCTTACGTGATGCAAAGATCAATGGTACAGGAGCATATTTCTTGCGATATCAAGACTAATTAGAGGTAATTCAATAGCACAAAAAGATATGTGACTCATTAATGATCACAAGGCTGGAAACCCTGCAGTGCATTATTTTTTTCTTTTCCATCTTTTGAAGAGTGTTTAATTCTCTTCTTGGGTACTCATAGGGGGATATATTAAGAAGCTGGCATCAGAGTTAATGGACCTAATGGAGTATAACCGGGCTCTAGGTCTCACTTTTGATGTGGATAATTGATTTTATACAATGGTTAAGCATGTGAATGACAAATGTTCAGAAGTCACTCCTTGATTCCATTTCGCATAGTTGCAAAGCTTGCAATTTGAAAGCTTTGAGGATAATTTTTCTTACTGATTCGTAATCCAGATGCTTAAAACTCTTTCTCTTTCTTTAGCCTAAAAATAACTTCACTGATCTTCCCATGACAACAAGCAAAACTGATTGATTGATTGCTTTCTACATTTGTAGAAGACGCACATAAGGTGCTTCACAATTTTTCTCATAATTAATTGAGAATCCAACCAGAATATATGTTTCTGTGTCATTTACAATGAGAAAGTATTAAAGGAAATGGGTTTGTTTCTGCTCATAGCCAATGGTGAGTGAGTGTGTGCAAAATCTGCCCTACAATGGTGAGCAAAAGAAAATTGAAAAATGAATCCACTTCAAATTCTATCTGCTTGGCAACTTTTAATTCATAATTAACTCATGTTTCAGAAAAAGTTAATCACATGGTACTAAGCATGCAATTATAGGTAAGTTTATTTATTTATTTTTACTTTTTAAATTTCTAAGCAAGTGGAGCTTATTATACATATTAAAAGTTTTTATGCCCAGTAGATATAATGTCCATATAAAAGTTGTGACCTGCTATTTCCAAGTACTTATTGCTTAACAAATGCCTATTTCTGTGGCTAAATAAGTGAGATATATCACAAACAGCAGGATTTTGAAATTCAAACTTCATTTGAGTCCTTGAATCCTATTTCTACTACATTACTATGGATCTTTTTCTCATAAGAATAAAATTGTTGTATTGATCAAATGTGGTAATCTATTAAATTAACCTGCAGTTCTATAATATGGGAGCAGGCCCTCCAATTTTCCTTTTTTCACTTCTAGAATATTCCATGTTGCTTTGTGCTTGACTATTTTATTTTTTCTGCTTCATATGGCATTTATAGTTTTCTCCAACTGTTTTATTCCAGTTGTTTCCTCGAGATCAAGATCTACATCTTCTACTGCTAGTGGGTGAAACCTACCATGCCCCCTTCTAGTTTTATAAATGAAGTTTTCATCAGAATACCTCCATGCTATGACTGGTACTCATGTTATGTCAGCTTGGAAGGATTAAGAAACACTGCATTAGGTTCTGGGTGTGTCTTTGGATGACCCATGTGTAGGGCTGCCAACTGAGAGATGAAAACCCACGCTGAATGTGGCTAGCACCAACCAAAGGACTTGTAGCCTAGATGGGATATTAAAGAAGAAAAAAGTGTTCTCCTTTTGGAAGACATGCCGTTTTCACTATTGTCTTGGACACTGCTCTTCAGTTTCTTTTTTCTTCCAAAGCAGATTCACACCCATGTATCTCCAGTGAGCTTCCAGTTAGTTCACCTCAGAATGAAGTTCATCCTTAACACCTCTTGTTTTGTGGATTTCGTCTACTTTGGCTAAGTAACTATTGCTTCCTCTGGCTCCTTGGCATGCACAAAAGCATTGTGGATTCCTTCTCTGATCCCAGATTGCCACTGTGTTCTCTCTCACCTCTAATCCCATCAGCCTACCTACTAAATCCCCTCGCACAAATATACACATGCTTTCTATTGATTCTATTTCCTAGAGAACCCTAACTAACACAACTGCCCACACATTTATATCATCTTTCATGGTGGTTTTTCCTCACTACGACAGCAGAGTTGTGGCGTTGTAACCAAAATACACTTGGCCTACAAGGATACAAATTTGGTACTATCAGGACCTTTCCTGAAAAAGACTGGCCAAATGTTTATCTATATAATATCTCATATTTACACTGGCCTTCTTGACCAAAATCATGTTTGTGTCTGTATTTGTTATGATATAGATTAACTAAATGTTAGTGTGAGTCCTCAGTGTGGTTATTGCCTTTCAGTTTTCCTTTCTTTCCTTAGCTTGGTATAATAAATATTTTTGGTTTGGATTTAGAAATGTTATTGAACATAAAATGACTTCAAGTTAAAATATAGATCAGATATCATTGTAGTCCCATTAGTAAAAGAAATTCTTACATGCCTATGAAAAAATATACTGTACATACACATCTATGAACAGCCAATTGTAAGACAAAAGTTCAGGAAGTGCAAAGGAAAAAGTTCAGGAGTCAAAGTTTAAGAAGTAGAAGTTGAAAAGTAAATTATGTTCACATTTTGGAACAAAGGTGCCATACTCTCGTCCCTGGAGGAAAAGACTTAAGTTTTCATACTGATTCCTACAATGACTTCATGTGCTCAGTGACCGTTTGCAGGTGTGTTTATCATCATAGCTGTGGGAGGGTATGATTGTGTGTTGCTTGAAAAACACTGAGGGTTATACGAGTGATGGGTCTCACATATGATACAGAGCTAGTTTTTCCCAACCAGACTTCTTCTGTGCCGTATCTGCTCACTTAGCTTTAATATTCCCTGCATAGAAAAATCCCACTATTTTATCTCTATTTTGAATACACACCATACGTATGTAAATTGTTCTTCATCTGCAGGATTTTTATTTTGAACATAAAGTATGTGAAATGGAGTTGATGGCTATATGAGCTCAGATTGCTAAATTTTCTCTTATGTAAAACAGCTTCTATTTTTTTCAATAAAATAGTACCCTGCCTGTTGTTTATTTTAAATGCTTAATCATAATATAGTGTTGAAGATAAAAATATTATTTGTCTCAGTTACGGGGTGAATTGTTATTAATGCATGTTTCTTAGGTAACCAGAAACATACATAAGAGATGGTTCCAAATGTTTTTAATTTAGTATTTGATGGTGCTAGCTTTATTTCTTCTGATTGGATGAGGCAAGGTCAGAAATCTTTCTGTAGACCATGAGGGTTCTTCTTGGTTTTAATTTTATTTCTATATCTAAGGTTATTGTGACTTTATTGTTCATCTAAGCCTAAAAAGTAGTGGTCACCAGTGTTTTATCGTCAAAGGATTGATCAACTTATGTGAAGCCTACCCTTTTACACAAGTGGGTAAATTGGGTCACTGTAATTGTTATAATTTCCCCTGTGTGTTATCTTCAAGAAGGTTACAACATTACCCAGGCTTTGCCCCATCTATTCCTCCAGTGTGTGTGTCTTCCCAGTGTAAACTGCTGTGCTCTCGCACTTCCTGAAGCATCATGCTACTGTATAAAGTGTATCCGTTTCTTAGGATCTGGATTCCACAAGTAAGTCATGATTGCCAAAATTCAATTGCCATAGAAATAGGTATTGTAATCTAGTTTAACTATTCTATGACTTGTGATGTAACATTTAGAACAGAGAATCTGTGTGTTTATTGAGTTTGTGGACAATGTCTTCACACTGATGTCTTCATACACAAGGAATATTCAATTCCTTCTGAATTATAGCAAAGATTTTATATCAGTGACTATGGTAGTGTGTGTGCTCATGCATGCATGTGTGTGTGTATGCATGTTTTCATGGTTTCACTGATTTATTTTGATGTTTATGAGCATCTCTTCTCATTTTCTTCTATTAAAAGCACCTTCTGGTCCTGTTTGAAGAATTAGTTTTCCATCACAGTGCTTTGGTTTTCCTTTTTGAGTCTATCAATCAAAGCACCCTAGTTTCCCCTAGCCGAGGAAACAGCATAGGTCCCGAGTCAGTTCAATTGTATTCTCTATCTTTCTCTCAGATTTAGAAACTGAAGGTTTGGTGACAAATATTTCTGTTTAAATACCCCAGGGCTGACATCTCCAAAACAGACAGTCATTTATCTCTTGCACCTGGGTCACAGGATCTAAGGAAAGGTAGTATTCTGCTGTTTTATTTCACCTCAGTTAGCCCAGTGATATCTTTTCCATCAAATTGCATTTTGGGCCTACTGACACTGATGCAGTGTTTTGTTGCCTTGAAAATAATGCGTGTAATCCAGTTGTTCTTGAACCTTTCTGTGTATAATCATCCAGGGAGTTTCCTAGAAAAAAAAAGTGAGAAGCTAAGATAAACCATGTACAGGTACGAGCTCCTCATACCTGCGATGTGATCATTGTGTATATCTAAATTGTATCAACACACTCAATAAATATATAAAACATTTCCTATAATCCAGGCTCCATTCCGGACCAATTATGTCTGAGTCTCTGAAGAAATGGACCCAGAAATTAAAACTTTACAAAATCTCAGATAATCCCAAACTGTAGTAATGTTTAAAAAGTTTGGTGAAATTTATAAAAATAGTTACCATGTGTGGAATCACTGCAAATTGCTAAGCATGTGATCACATCATTGGCTGAGAAGAAATTCTGAAGGTAGATATTACCCCTATTTTATAATGAGACAGAATGATATAAAATGTTAAATGTCAGAGAACACAGGTAGTAAAGGAGGAAGATGTGATTCATGCCAACTTATGGTATATCATTTCTGTCCACTATTTTAGTCAAAAAGCTTATAACACAGGTTAAATCGAAGTAGAGGTGGATTTAAAGTCAGTGGTTTCTAATACTTTGGTAGAAACAACAATCTGTTTTCAAATTATTTTGCATAAATAAATTGTCATGGATACAATAAGAGTTGAAGGGGAGGACAGTGATGGGCACCATGCTCCCTTGTCCCTTCCTGACGCGGGATGCGGGGCACCAGTCTGACTAAAGATCCCACCAAGAGAGAAAGGAAAGGGAGCAAAGATAGACTACGTGTCTTCTTATCTGATGCGAAATAGCATAGCTCTTTACAGAGAAAGCAATTGATCTTGTAATTTCCAAATTCTACAATGAATTATCTATAGGTAATGAAAGTGTCTCTGGACAATATGATACATTTTCTTCCAGAGTGCTCGTTCACAGGATACAGGGATCCTTTGGCTAAGGTAACGTGCCCACAATACATTGGAGGTGATGGATGTAACTACACATTAAACTTAGGCTAAAGACCCCAAAGATTCGGCACACCTGAATTTTTCCCCACTGCAGGCCTCTACGGGATGCCAAATAATTGCTCAGTAATGAACTCTATGAATACAATCCAAAAATTGAGTGAACCAAGGGAGTCCTTTGAAAGTCTCTTGAGCTTGTTTTATGCACAGCTCCCTTCTATCTTTTCTGGCTCCGTAGATGCTAACTGCAGTCTCCTCCCCACCTTTCTTTCTCTGTGTCTTTGAATGAGCAAGCCCAGTAGGAGCTCTGCTTGGAATTGCGGTTCAGATGCTGAAGCCTAAAATGCTACTAGATACAAAGCGGTGCAGCTGTGGGGCTCACCGTGCTTGTTTCCTTTTCTTTGAGTTATACAGACTTCTGTTGCTGTTGTTCAATGTCCAAAAAGCAATATTATTACATTTAGTCTGGTTTTACAATATTTTGTGGTTTGTTCTAACTCATTTTGCTTTTGTCAAATTGTGATTGTTATATTGGCTAATTTTTCATAGAAAAAACATAAATCTATGCATATTAATATTTTGCAATTTTATTGGAATCAAAAAAATGAGTAGAATGAACTCCTTTAATTATTGTATATACAGAGAATAGAATCTAGATTACTTCATTCCTCATATAATACTTCTCGATTAAATAGTTTTAATCCTATGAAATTTTGTTCTATGTAGCTATGTTGTAAAATCATTTGATTATTCATATACTAATTCCTATATCATAAATGCAACAAGTCCACAATACTTCAAGAGATGAACTTTCATTAAATAATTTTAGAAGAATGTTATGATATACGTGGTTAGCTTTATTTAATGATGCAGAGAAAATTGGATATTCCCATGCATAAGATTGAAACTTGGCTACTATTTCTCAACCTATACAAAAATAAATTCCAAAAGAATCAGAGACCTAAATGTAAGAGATGAAACTACTAGAAACAAAAAGGAAACTATTTTAAAATAGTAGCTTGCATATGATATTTCAAGAAGAAGGTCAAAAAGAGCAAAAGAAATAGAATATTAAGCTCTATTCAGGAAAATATGAACCTCCTGTCTGTCATAGATGTGTTGAGGTTGTAAGTAAAAAAGAATCCCTATCCAGAGACTACGGCTACAGAAATAATTTCACCAACTTCTGCACCCTGCATTAGCATTCCAATGGTGTGAAACCATTCAAAAAGAGAGCATTTGTTTGGCTTACATACATGTACTGCTAATTAGAAACACCAAAACAAAATCCAGTTCTAGGAAAAGGCATCAATGAAACTGGAACAGTGACAGCGAACCATTTAGAGACAAATGGTCAAACTGTAACCCCAAACATATTTATTTTTCAAAAAGTGCCGGCACACCAAGTAAACTTGAATACTGAGATTTTAATTTAGAAAAAAAGAGCCAGGGATATAGCTCAGTAGCATAAGCACCTGCCTGGCAAGTTCAAGGTTCTGACTTTGATTTCCAGAACCAACAAATGAATAAATCACCTATACACTAGCATGTTTGTCTTTAAAGAAAAACAAGTATCACACACGTCATAGTTTTGTCATCTCTACTACAGAAACACAGATGGATGAAAAAGAAAACTTTAGCACTAGATGTGTAGGTCATTGGTAGCATGTTTAGTATTTGCAAGGCACTGGATTCAATCCCCAGAGCCCAAAACAAACAAGGAAACAAACAAAAAAGTCAAAGGAAGAGAAAATATTGAAACATTTTTTTTTCTTAAACGTGGTGAAATAGTCTGTTTTAAAAATATAAAATAGGACACTTATAATCCTTATGTAATATTTTTGACCCTATTCCAAAAACACTGTCCATTTTCTATCACAAGCTGTGTCATCTTAGACCACACTGACCTGCAAGTGTCATTTTTTGGCCTCATCTTAGAGTGTCTTATAACCTTAGACACAACCACTATTCCTTTGTTGAAGTTATTTTGCTTCCAAGACAGGACACCTTTCTATTCCTCTCTTACCTCATTACTTCTAGGTATCTATAGCAACCCTTCCTCCTCCTCCAACTTGCAGCTGTTGGTACACTCCAGGGTTGTGTCTTAACTTTCTTCTATTAGCTCTCTACACTCACTTCACAAATGACCACAGTCTTTTGATTTTAAGTGCAACATAAAAACTGAGAACTGGCAAGTTCTACACCCATCATAGCCTCTTTCCTGAAGGGCCTGTGTTCTAATTATTTTTATTTTAAAGAGAATAAAAAATAAGAAAAGAACAATAAAGTGATGCAGAATTTCAAAACAAGATGATAGGAAACTAACAATGGTTGTAATATTGCAGATTGTTACTTTCAAATTAGTTGTGAAGATTACCTGATGCAGGCATCCAAAATTGATCACACAATTAAGCATTAAGTGCTCCTTTCAATAAACAAATAGAAATCAGTAGTATAATTATCTTAGCTATCTTGTAGATACATACAGTTTTCCTTCTATATCTTCATTTGGATATCAAATAAGTAGTTGAAATTAACAGAGTCAAACAAAATTCATACTTTCTCCCAACATTAAATTTATTTCTCTTTAATATTCTCTATAGTAATAAGGGCTGTAATAACTAGTAAGGATTAAAAGATGACATAATATTTACTGTTCTCTCTAATTCACGATACACCTCTATTACAATGGAAAATCCTGCCTTTAAAATATATCTCAAACAAAGTTTGGCGATGGATGGTTAACAACTTAATCTAAGCTTCATCTTCTCTTATTTCAACAACTGCAATCATCTCCCAAATGGTCTTCTTGGAGGACTGCTTTTTCTAAGAGCTATTGCAAACCTATAATTATCAAAACATCACAACAATGACATGAAACATAAAGCAGGTATACAGACCAACAGAACAAAACAGAGTACCCAGAAATATCCTTGTGCATTAATAGAAAAATGGTTTTTGAAAAAACACATCACAAAACATACACTACCAAAAGAATTATCTCTTTAATAAGTGGATCTTGGTAATTTGGATATTCATATGCAGAAGACAGATACATGATCCATGTACATTATAAATTTGTACACTTAAATAATAATTCAAAAGAAGATGCTGTGCTACAGAGATAAGCTTTATTCATGGAAAAATTATTATATCACAGTCCTGTTTCAAATTTTTCTACAATAATTACTTTTTTAAAAAATGTTCAAAAATTAACAAAACAACAGTGAAGACAAAATCAAAACAACACAAACACAATAAAAATGACATGTGACCCCAAAATAAAATGATAGGAATTAACAATGGTTGCTACATTACATACTGTTATCTTCAACAAAGTTGCTCAGTCCACCAGACATAAAAATGTAAGATTGATCAAAGAGTCAAAGACCATAACAATAAAAAAATTGGAAATGATGCAGAGCTTCACCACACAAGATGGTAGTTCAACAATGGTTCTTATACTGCATATTGTTGTTTTCAGATCAGTCATTCAGATTACCAGATTCAACCATGCAAAATTGGTCAGGAAAAAAGAAAATTTTAAGCATTGGCTGTTCCTTTCACTAAATCACAGACACCAGCAATACACCTATCCCAGCTATCCCTATGTATACATACAAATTTTGTTTTTCATTAAAAAACCAAAATAACAAAAACAAATATATAAACCAAACAGCATATCTTCTATATAAAAAAGATACAGAATTTCAAAACATGGTAATAGGATATTAGCAATGGTTGTTATATTACATAATGTCATTTTCAAAATGGTTGCACATATAACCAGATATAGGCATGCAAGATTGATCAGTTACACATGAACAGTTCCTTGCAACGTTTTTAATGACATCACTTGATCCTGACTTCTTGATCTCTCTCTGATGTCATTTTATATTAGTCTGTATCACTGTCACTGTATTCTAGCCATCCACAGGTGAGGAGGTTTATTACGGTTGGCCCACATGGTCATGAGGACTGAAATGTGCCCTAAAATTCTTTATGCGAGCTGGAAACCCAGGGAAGCCTGTGACATGTTCAGTCTGAGCCTAGAAGCCTGACAAAGGTGGGGAGAGGTGTGAGTGACGGGCAGGTGAACAGTACTGCACAAGGGTAAGTGAAGACGGGTGTGCCAGTTTAAACAGAAAATGCACAGCTCAACCCTTTTTTGTCTATGAAGGTCCTCTACTATCTTTGACTTGGTCCCTTGATGTTACATTGCTAAGATGCCAGCAACCAGGTATCTTATAAACAACAGAAATGTATTTCAGTTACAGAGTTTGGGAAGTCCAAGATCATAGCATCAATAAATTTGGAAATTGATAGGAGCTCATATTTGACTCACAGGAGGGTTGCCTTTTAATGGGATGAAAGGGTGAAGGGTCTTTCTTGTGTCCCCTTTTTCAAGGCTGTTATGGTTGATACATTGTGTCAACTTGGGGAGTAGAGGTTTGGCTGAATGATTCAGCAGGAAGCTAGGGTGCTTACTTTGTACACATCCTGAGCCTGTGGAAGAGGAGGGCATGGACACTGTGTGAGAGCTACGCCCCCTGGGTGGGGGTAGCCGGTTTACAATGTAAGGGAAGAGGCTGCTTGCAGCCATTCCTCCCTTTTGCTCTTGGGAGTTTTTGCTGTGTTCTGCTGCCATGAACGTTTGCCCTCTGCCATGTGCCACTCTGCCTCTGAACCAGCCAAGTATGGACTGAGACCTCCACGAAGTGTAAGCTAAATAAACCTTTCCTTCCTTCATTTTGGGCGTTGGGTATTCTGTCTCAGCAACAACAGAAAAGTAACCAAGACAAAAGCCATCAATCCCATTCATGAGTGTTCTGTCCTGATAAGCTATTCATTTGCAAAGTTCCTATCTAATCTCACTACTGTGGGGTTAGATTTCCAACGCATGAATTTTGAGGGACAACAAATACTCAGTTGGATTCCTGTTATAAGTATTATTTCAAAATGCATCGTAGTAAACATAAGCATCTTACTCACTTAAACAAAGCACCAAGACATGTAGAGGAGGAGTAATGCAAATAGAGAAATAGAAACCAATTCTTATTAATAACTGAAACAGAGCCTCAATGCAGAAGCTGATTTTCAACGTTCTATCATGGCTGGTGCATAAAAAGGGAGGGCGCAGATTCAAATAGTGTCAGCATTTGTAACCAACGCTCTACTTTTAAAAAGACTGAGTCCTGCTTGAGACTGCTGCTACTTTTCTCTTGCTGCAATAACAAACCGCTGCAGACTGAGTCTTTAAAACATGATTTTTTTTCAATTTGGTCTTACAGTTCTGGAGGTCAGAAGTCTAAAATCATTTTTAGTAGCCAAAAGTCATGGCATTAGAAAGGTGATTCCTCCTTGAAGCTCTTGCAAGGAAGATTTATTTATTTGTGCACTTGAACTTCCAGTGGACACCCGCATTCTTTCCTTGGTGACCATCCATTCCTCCTTCCGTAAATTGTGTCACTTCAGTCACTGCCCCCATCCTCACTTGCCTTTTCCTCTGAGTTCTGCTAATTTCTTCTGTGAGGGTCACTGTGCAGAGCTGGACTCACCTGCGTAATCCAAGAGTGTCTCTCTGTTCCAGTGTCACTCATTTAACCCCATCTGACGAGTCCCTTTGCCATGTAAGTTGACATTCGCAGATCCTCAAGAGTAGGACTTGCATTGTCATTGAGCATACCACTTGATTTTAAGACATATGAACTTGACCCAAAATGTCATATTGACTGTAACAACACTCACCAATGCCGGTATGAATAATAGTGTCCTCGCTGTTTTTGTAGAAAAAACAGAAGAGGGAGAAAGAGCAAGAAATGGTCCTGAGTTTTCATAAACTCGTAACTGACCGAGCCAGCCGGATGCAGAGCCAAATGTAAATAAATTTAGATACAATCACTTTTTATTTCTTATTACAGAAGCAGGACTATGTGTTTTGATGCTCTGAATATTTTCACCTTCAATTGACCAAACCAACAAGTACTAAAACGTGCAATTTCGCAGTAGAGCTGCATTCTAAATACAGAGCCTGTGACATTTAAAAGGTCATGACTAATATCACTTTTTAATGATGGTTGAATGTTTTCTGAATTTATGAAATCAACTTCCATGGTGGTATTATTGGGAGCAATAAAAGTTTGATAGTGCTGCATGACAGCACTAAAGCAGCAGTTTCTAAACATTGATTTTTTTCTTCATGTTCCCTGGTTTCACTTATCTGAGGTGAATAAGGAAAAAAAATGGGAAGATGTCAGAGTTGGTTCTAACACTAACTCTGTTCAGTTTGAAGACTGTCCCTCCTGTCCTTCTCAACACGCTTTTTCTCAAAAAAATTTGCAGAACACGTGGTGATAACTGTATTCTTTTCACTTACAGTGTAATGTCATGGCAAGTATATGTCAACATCAAATTAATGCAAATACATATTGATGTACACATACACACATTTTATATACATGAGCATATACAGAAATACAAATATCTAGGTTTATAGAATTCATAAATGTAGAAACTAATCATCTGTAGGTTCAGTTAATTCAGTGAGGTGCTAAAAACTATCAGCACTACTAATAACACCCTCAAGTCTACTTCCAGTGCTTTGGTAAAGTAAGAAAAGACAAGGACATAGATGTTATAAAGCAATGGCTCAGTGATTTCATCACACGGAGATAATCCATTATGAAACGTATTCAAACAACCCTGAGAGCAGGGTAATTGCTAAAGGAAATGGTGGTTATAGGTAACACAATCAAGGTAGCCGACACAGTCTAAACACACAGGAAAGATGATGGAGCATGAAAGTTAGGGGTCAATGTAATTTTAACTTTCGATGACATGATAGCAAAATAATATCCAACTGTGACTCCTTTATACATAATACCACAATGTGCCACTCTGACATGTTCGGAGAGTAGAGGACGGTATTAACCCAGTGTGACGCTCATCAGTTACAGAAACTGTTGCATCTACACTATGTTGCTCATTGTGATATGTTAGCGCATTCAGGGCCGGATCTCCAAAGTTTACTAAAGCAGATGCAAACTTTTATATATTGTTGGAAGGAATGTAAATTAGTATAGCCACTATAGAATATAACACCATGGGAAATAGTACAGAGGTTTCACTAAAAATCCTGAGTGCATCCAGGAGTCCCTTGCTTTTTTTGGTATAGATTCCAAAGAAATAAAATGAGTATTTCAAAGACACATTGCGCTATCATGTTCACTGTAACATGGCCTGCACTAATCAGGTACAAAGCAGCCTAAACACCGATTAACACACGTATGGATAAAATAGGGTGTACACACACACACAATTAAATTCTATTCCAGAAGAAGAAGGAAGTGCTGCCATTTATGATAACCAGGGAAAATCTAAAGGACATAATTTTATGTGCATGAAGCCATATGCAGAATGACAAATATTCCATTTCCCACTTATATGTGCAGTATAAAAAGAGCTGAACTCTTCAAAGGAGAGATTAGAACAGTAGGTTCCAGGATTGAGTGTCACAAAATGGGTATGGGGTTCAAGGGGCACACAGTTGCCCTTACGAGATGAATAAATTTTAGAAATGTAAAATGTAGCATGGGTAAGGTTAGTAATAATATAATGTATAATATTCACTAGAGAAAGGATCATAAGTTTTTGCCCAAAAGCAAGTAACTACATGGGGTGGTGAAGTGGTATAACAAATAACATAATATATTACTTGGGGTAATACAATAAATATTGCCGTAAAGTGGGACTTATTCAAGTAATAAACAGATGAATGTTTTAAAATAAATCAATGGAATTCGTGATAAAAAATTAAAGGATAAGAATCACATTTTATTCTTAATAGTTGTGGACAACTGATACGAATTCAATGCCCATTTTAAATAAGAACTCTTTGGAAAATTGATATATTACATACATATGTATTATATACAAATATATATCACAAAGAATAATGTGATGAAGTTGTAATGCTTTCTATAATTAATACGGATTTGTTAAATTAGACTAAGTACTAACTTTTGTTGACTAGGTATTTTGCAGAATAGATATTGAGGTCCTATGGACAAAGAAGTTATACTACAGTGATATCTTTATGATAGCATCAGAAATATCAAATTTATGCTGAGCTCATACCTTATCACAGCATTCTTATTTGTCTGTATTATTTCTTCCATTTATCACAAAACACTTTCTGATTGCTGATATAGTAATGCCTTGATTCACAAATGTTTCTGTTTACAAACAATTCAGTTTGCAAAGTAAAGTAAAGTAAACTTTTGCTTTCATTTGGAAAATCTACACTGGGTAACTGTATAACTTCTCATGATTAAGTATTTTGCTTGTGACTTTTAAATTAATGTCCTTCCTGGGTCTGGATAAGAAATGAGCGGAGAAGGAGGAGAAGGAGAGGAAGAGGAATGACCCAAATCCGCTGCACAGAGAAAGTATAAACAGGAGCGTGATCTGTGGGAGGGAAGAGAGGAGACAGAAGGGATGGAGGAATAACAGTGATCAAGATGTGGCGTGTGTATGTACCAGTTCCACACGGTGAGTGTTATCATTGTGTCTCAAAGTATATACTAACCACAAATCCTCTCCATATGTACTGTTACACCTCTATTTATGGTGGAATCCAATCTGACCAAAGCCAGTACAAATTGAAAATGCTAAGTGAAAAAAACCACTTAATAAACATAACCTACCTAAAATCATACTTTACCAACGCAGTACACTGCAGAGTATTTGTCGTTTACCTCTACAATCGCGTGACTGACCAGGAGCTGCCGCTCACATCTCTAACTAGCATGGTAAATAAATATACAGCTCAACACCATTAATCAAAGGAAATGGCATAATTTAAAATAGAAGCAGGGCATGGTGGTGCACTCCAGTAATCCCAGAACTCAGTAGGCCGAGGCAGGAGGATCATTGTGAATTTGAGACCAGCCTGGGCCACAAAGTGAGCTGAAAGCCGGCCTGAACTACATAATGGGACCCTGTTTCAAGAAGACCAAAAATAAATAATAAATAAATAGATAAATAAATAAATAAATAAAATTCAAAATGTAGCATCTACTGAATTTCTATCATTTTTGAGCCACTGTAGTGTTTAAAGTGTCATAGGCCAAGACGTAATAGCTTGGAGACTATTTGTATCTGTAAGCGACTTTCAGCTGAGGTAGTAAGCTGGTTCAGTTTGTGAAAGGCATATTTTGCAGCAGATGTTGCTGGAACAGCTGGATATAAAATTGAGGGAGAAAACTACAACTAACTTCACTTTATGCATAACAAACAACTTGTAATTTATCATTGACCCAAATGTGAAATGCAAAATCAGATGGCATCTAAATCAAGTACGAGAGAATACCCTCAATGTTGGGTGCTTTAAATGAACAGGAAAAATAATAGTTGTAAAAAGAGAAACTGAATTTTGACGAAATTGAAAACTTTTTCATGAGATATATTTAAGGAAATGAATAAACCATCCACAGACTGGGCATGATTAAATATTTAGAATTTTGAAAAAGATAATTAATAAGAATTAACAACAAAAGAAACATAAATGTATACACAAATATATATTATCTACTGTAGGGATCTATCAAATTATATAAATATCAAAAATTACATAGCATGAATGCCCTCTGAGGTTAAGAGAATAAGGATTGTATCCTTTCACTGAAATGAAGTTCTAAACTGCAATCAACTTCCCTAAGCTCCAAGAAATCAGAGTAGCTGCACTCAGACTGACAGAAGGGAGGACTAGGGGATGAATGGGGCACAGGAAGATTTTCTGAGGTGATAAAATTCTCCGACATATTTATCTCCGCACACATCATAGCAAAGCAATGAGTGCCAGAACCTTTGAGCTCAGCATGGAACACCTTTACTCTTTGTTTTATATAAATTATGAAAAAAAGAAATGTGCCAACAAAAAGTGTCCCTCTGCCAATTTTTAAAAATTACTTTAAATTTGCTGGCATTTGCTACATTCAACGGCCAAGGCAAAGTCCCCGTTCCTTTCTCTAGAAATAACTTCAAATAAGAAGACAGTGGCAAATCATGTTGGTATTCCTTTACTTACTTCAAGTTCTTTCAGGTGGCCCAAAATATTCTTGTGTTAGGGAAAGATTAAATAGAGTGTCTCTTATCCTATGTAAGATTGTATATGTCATTTGCATTTTGTTGTATTTTGATATTGTTTTGACGATCTGATTATTTTATTTTAGGAAAAAATGATAATCATTTTAGAATAAAGACAAAACAAACATAAATGATGTTTATTTTGTCTAATAACAGGATATGCAAATAGCCAAATGTGAAACTTACTGGCACTAAAAGATATTCTTTTCCTGTTTTTCTCTTATGTGGCTTTAAACATTCTTAATATTTGTGAAATATCTTCACAGTGAGTGAGTGGTTTAAAGATTTTAAAGTAAAATATAAAATATGTTGAAAATTATAAAGTGCTTCTTTGTACAATGGCCAACATTTAAGCATATTAACATCCTAAGACCTCAACATGGGTAATGAATAATGTCAGATTGCATGACACTTTTGATAAGACAATGAAAATAATGTTTTTTTTTTATTTTCTAGAAAATTGATCTAAAACATGAAGTCACAGGTGTGCACTTAACTCACTTCAGCATGTGACTTCTGATGGTTAGCAATTGCCACCCAGGAGCAGCTGACTTACCCCTTACAGTTTAAAATCTCACCCTCAATCTCAGTGTCACCCATGAAAAACCAGTACTGAATCACAGAGCATGTTGCTATAGATTTTGGAGAAAAACATGTCTTTGAGAAAGTTAACCCACCAAAGACCATATTATGTATTGTTCTATGTATGGGGTAGATCTGTAAAAGGTAAATCTTTAGGAACAAAATTATAATAACAGTCCAGTGTTAAAAGGGAAGAAGGCCCAGAGATTATTTTTTTGGATATGATGAAATTATTCTGAGTGTTGAAATTAAACTGAGTGTTGAAGGCATTCTGATGAAATCACTCTTGGTAAATTTTGCGCATATGAAATAACCACACATATGTTGCATGTCTACAGTATGAATGAAAGACAGAGAGACAGACAGAGACAGACAGGGGGACAGAAATAGACACACAGACAGGCAGACAGAGTCTGAGTTCTGTAGTCTCCATAGTCATGGGTTTGAAGTTATTTCTATTCTCTGTCTTTGCTTACAGAATCAGGAAAAGGAGCTGTTATAAAAAAAAAAAAAAAAAAAAAAAAAAAAAAAAAAAAAAAAAAAAAAAAAAAAAAAAAAAAAAAAAACACCTACATTCCAAGAAACTGGAAGAATTCTATATGTGACAATATTGCAACATTGCTATTTCACTCCTTTTTTTTAACCAACATAGCTTTGTTTTTAAATACATTCACATCAAACCATTCACATCAAAATTTCAATAGAGTTTGAAAATGCATGCTTAAGACCCAAAGAGTTTTAAAAATTGGACACTACCTGTAGTTATTCTTACTATGACACAGAGTTATATAGCATTCAAAATCCAAATAAAGAATTATCTCTTATTGCTGAAAAGGTACAGAAAATTCTTCAGAGATATGAAAATTCCTTCAAAGCATTACTGTATAGATTAGTATTATTAATGTTAGAAAAACTAGGTTCCAAAAACATACCCCTTTAAACAAATATAATTTTATAGATTAAAATACTGATAAAAGTATTTGTACTAAGCATTGTCCTTTTCTTAATTTTTGTTCTTTTTGGTACATGTTTGTAGCTTATAATTCAGCATGGGGAATTGGTACATGAGAATTATTCCAGTTCCTAGAAATTAGTACAATAAAGAAATTGGTACAATTTTAAAGTTGGGATCTCAGATTGTCCTCTTTTAGATTTATAGTTGAAGGACACCATATAGATTATTCAGCTCCAATTTTGTAAATATAAAAAATGAGTTTCAGAAAGTTCAAGAGATTTCCCTCCCTCCACCTGGTGAGTTGTTAGCACGGTTTACTCTAGAACGCATACCTTCATCATGCTCTGCTTCCTCACACTGGCAAAGTGAGTCTTTGCTATTTTAGCTCTCTGTTTCATAAAATAGAGTATTTTACAATACAGTACTACCTTATGACTTAACTTGGTAACTAAATGTCTGATATTCATTCAGAACACTAAGAATATTAATATCTTCTTAAGAGAAAATTTCTTGAAGTTTAAGCCTTCATTTTTTTACCTCTTTATTATGCATCCTAGTTCTGAAGAGCAAAAAAAATCAGGATCAGTCAGCAGCATGTTACGAGTGCAAACTTCAGGGCTAGTTCTACAATAGCCTGAAAGCCAAAAGACTAGATCATCACTACACATTAGTCAGGTCTCTGCAGCTCAAAGTCACTGAGAAGGATCAGCTTACCCATCTCCGCACACAAGCACTTGGATGGATTTCATGTTCATAGCATCTGTTGTCAACAAAGAAAAGCTGAGGGACAAGAGATTCAAGTTTTATACTTCCATTCTAAGGCATTCAATGCCCACACCAGAGTAAACACACTGTTTATTCTCTGGACTGATAACATTTCCCTGTTTTCTTTAATCTGATGTTTCATACACATCACCAAACCTAACTTTCTTCTTTATCTCTTCCTTGGAGGCTCAGAATTTTGGAGATTTGCAGAGAACTAGGTGGCTGAGGCTTGCAAAGGACAGGAAAGCCAGTGTTGTCTGGATACAATAACACAAAAGAATTGCTGCACTGTATATTGATTTGACTAAGCAACTTCCTTAAATTGTTCCCTTGAGGGACCTGTGTGTGTTCCCACTGTTACTAAAGATGACTGATCTTTTTCCATCTTTGTCTGGACTTAAGGGATCTGGAGAAGGTCACCAAATTTGGACCATGTGTGTCCTAGATTTGCATCCTAAATTACAATTATTTACCTCTTTCTGGTCCTAACTTTATCATTACAATAAGGACAACTCTATCATGCAGGATTGTACGCAGTT
Organism: Dinomys branickii; assembly: GCA_004027595.1. NCBI lineage: Eukaryota > Metazoa > Chordata > Mammalia > Rodentia > Dinomyidae > Dinomys > Dinomys branickii. Next base: position 42,253 of record PVLD010011285.1, read on the forward strand.
GCTGGTGGTATAACTGCAGAGAGGCTTCAGCAAGATTAGTTTGTAATCTGAGAGAACGCTGAGCAAGCAGACTGGGATTGCTCTAGTTGTTAACGTATCAAGGAATTAAGATTCTTCTGTCTTCTTTGTCATCATTTAAGACCTCTACTTTATGCTTAAGCGAAGTAGAATTTTAATTTAGAGACAAGCAGAAAGGTAAGAATAAAGATGAACCTACAAAGGATACACAGATGTTGGCTGTGGGATTAGTTGCGTGTCTATATCTTGCTCCAAGGGAAGCTGAAAAATACAGTGTGTGTTTTGGAAGGGCTTACATGCACCAAAAAGTCAAGATTCTATGATTATAACAAAAACAATGATAAAACAGGAGACAAGTGACATCTCTACAACACCACCTATGGAAATACTGCAGTGCTTTGCAAATATCTGTACTATTTCCCAAGCCACAGTGCATTTAGATGTGAGCCTTTGATTATATTCTCTTCATTGGGATGTGACTAAAAGTGATGTGTGCCCTCCTATGCCTGGGTCTTTAAGATTATGACTATTTGCTCTTAAGGTGTTTTTGCAGTTACATTTTTCTTTGGTGATTATTAAAACCTAGATTTTCTTGTCATCTATTGCGTATGAAAATGAGGGCTATCATTTAGAGACCAGAGACAAAAAACTGGAAGTAATTGAGTCATTGAATGATCATATAGTATGAAAACACTTGATGATGTGGTTCACTTAGACGAGAATAAGATGTTAGAGAGAGCTGCAGATATAGCTCAGTGGCACAAGTGCCTACCTAGCAAGCACAAGGTCCTGAGTTGAAGTCTCAGTACCAAAAACAAAAAGATAACTTACATCCAATATGTTAGAGAATTACAGTTATGCATTTCTTGATATACTATACCATATGGAACCCCACACTGAGTGATATATTTATCTCATGGGGATGTTTCTATAGATTCAATGTCTATTAAAGTATTTGCATGGCAATGGCAAACAAATACAAACTTTCACAAATATATTGTCATATATACTAGTTATACATATAAGTTTTGTATATTTATAACTATGTATATGCATAATTATATAAATACAAAAATCTTTTAAAGTGTAATAAGGGCTATACAATGTGAATTTATATTAAATATCACATATAAACTATAAATAATAACCTATTGCAAATTTGGTAAAACCTGAATGAAATATTGTCACTTGGATAAAATAAATAAAGGTGGTATATGGACCAGCTGTACTTTAACCACTTACCAGTTCAATTTTTTAAATACAAGATGATGAAAATTGTCATATTTTTATTATTCTTCACAAGATAACAAGATATATAAAAATGACAATCCTATCAAATATATTCAATAATTGTTCTGTGTATATCTTATATCTGGTAATCTGAACAACTAACTTGAGGACAACAATATACAGTATAACAACCATTGGTGAATTCATGCCATCTCTTCTAGTGAAACTCTGTATTGTTTTTAATTTTCTTTTATTCTCTTTATTTGTTTGATCAAGCTCACATTCTTACATCAGGTAATCTGAGTAACTTCACTGATAATAATAATAATATGTGATATAACAACCACGGTTGATTCCTATCATTCTGTCTTGAAACCCTGTATCATTTTTATTGTTTTTGCTTTTGGTTTTTGTCTATGTTGTTATTTTGTCATTGTTTAGTTTTCTTCTCTACACTCTCTTCTGTTGTGAGCTTTTTCCTTGCTTCTCATGCGCTGTAGAAGGTACATTTTTCTGTATTCACTAAATCTGTATTCTTGTTGCCTTTTCTGTGTGTCTTTTCCAGTTCTTTGTTCAAGACTCCAAGGAACAGGAATGAAGCCCCTTGGGAGCACATCTGGTAACACATTCATGTGTAATTCAATTCTACATGTTTTGCAAAAGGGGAGGGAGCCAAGAGATGGAGAGAAGGGAGAGAGCAGGATAAGGGGAGTGAGTGAAAAACTGCTTTATATCCACGGACCAAGTCCTCAGGTGAAAGGAAAACATTGTGCCCTGCACATGTGTATCACTGGTGAATTCTTACCATCTTGTTTAGCGAAGCTTCACATCATTTCTAATGTTTTAAAATTATTTTTTTATTCCCTTTAATTGTTTGATCAATCTTGCATTCTTACACCTGGTCACCTAAGCAACTTTGTTAAAGATAACAACATGTAGTACAATAATCATTGTTCGTTTCCTATCATCTTGTTTTGAAATTCTGTATCCTTTTTATCGTTTTTGCCCTTTTTGTTTTTGTCTTTGTTGTTATTTTGTTATTTTTTTTCTTTTTAAAATAAAAAAACAAAAAAATCAATACACAATAGAGCATTACAATCTGCACAGTACTATCTAGTCTCTGAATTCTCTTTGCATTATCATCATTCTTTGAACCACACACTTTACAGTGTAGTGTCGGGCCTTCCTTTCTTTCTATGGGTGGTATGAGCTGGAGAAAATATCTAACTACTAAACATAACGGCGAAGATGTGGATGACGGGCATCCTCATTAGCTTTTCCCTTCTTGTATTTTTCAATTATTTGGTCTTTAGACCTAATCGGAAGTGTAAACAGCTTTTCGAACCCCCTTGTTTTGAATAAATAACAAATGAGTCCCATGTTGTTTGGTCCAGGAGATACGTAAATATTTCACGGTACTATTTTGCCTTTTTGATTACAGGAGAGCTCGTTAGATGTTGGTGCGCTCTGCCAACACCACCCAGAAAATTATTATAATCGTTGATCACTATTGGAAGATTTTAAGGGTTGCTTCTACTTTCACGTTCTATCACTTCTGCATCAGGAACCGCTGGAAATAAAGAGATATCATTCTTGCCTATCATTCTATCACTTCCTTCCTGCTCAGCTTCAGTGTCCCAAACGTGTGCACGGTTATTGTGAAGGAATGACACCAAGTTGCGTAGAAATCTCAGCATTATATCTAATATACTTACAGTAAGAACTTTTACAGTTTGAAGGGCAAAACTAGAGGTTAATTTAGTAAAATAAAAACTAAAACTAATAAAATAAAGACAATAATGTAATAAATTAAATACAATAAAGACCCATAAAATAAATACAGTTTAGCGAAAGAATGTAACCAGAACCTATTAGGTTTCACTAGTAAGAAAGAACAAAGGTGAATAGAACATTTTATAAAAGAATGTATGCAAAAATAGTTGATATAAACAGATGTATGAGTGTATCGCATGCAAACCAGAATGCGTTGGCTAAAATGACACCTGCCCAAGTGATGCTCCAGACAGTGTGCAAAAAACACACTGTCCAAACGATGCTCAGGGTAAACTGTTATGTGGTAAACTTTGCAGCATCCATTCCTCACTTTAGAATAGATAAGGCCAAGACAACAATGGAAAAGTGCTATGGTTAGTCTGTGGCATTTCACATCAATGCAAAACTCATGCGATTTTAGCTTCTAGCCACAAAAATGATTTTCATGTATTTCCATTCAGCTCTAAAAATGTATCCAGGCACTATCCATCAAATGCCAGAGGAAAATAAGTAAAAACTGTGAAGCAAGAGGCTGTATTTGCTGATAACATAGCATATTTAATAAGGAATTCCATGGGGCTTACTCTCTGCTCTAATGCCTAGAGTTCTAGTTATGAACAAGTGTGACCTCTTAGTTGAGCAAGTAGCTCTGAACACTGACTCTTAGTTGGGGTACCGTGGGTCAGATTCATCCTTTCAGACTAAATATACTTAGTGTACTGCTGTCCATGGCTTTTCAAGTCCTTTATTGCCTGAAAGTATCCTTTCCCAAATTTTCAGAAAGGTGACTCTCTATGTAATGCACAATAGTTTGAATAACATTCTGGTTATTTTCTCCAGACTACTGGTGGAAGACCTTTTTCCTGGAGCTACATTGCAAAAGCATTATTGTGGTTAAATAAGGGAAAAAAAGAAGAACTTTGATGAGTTTCAGTTCCTATAGAAACAACTCTAACATGAGGGCCAGAAGCAAGCAATTAAATAGGAAATCACTTTATTGTTCTTATTTGAGAGTTAATTAATCTACTCCTACTTTTGTGTTTTAGCCTCCATCTTCTGATAAATTAACACCCCTTTGTCTTTTCTAGCTATATTCTCTTCCATAACATGAGTACTTAACAGAAATAATTACTAGAATTTTGTCATAATTTTAATATCAAGTATACTATTTTAAATACATTAACATTAATTTAGCTAGCTCACACTTTGAAAATTTATAAGTGTCTATGCTAATGAGAAGGGGCAACCCTACTTTTTCTGCGCACAGTGCTTGTGGTTGGGTGATTTATATGGCTGTGGAAGTATCTTAGTTCTCACACCAAACAGCAGGCAGATGTACCTACAATGATACGCACATGAACAAAACATCAAAAAGCAGTACCCCAAAACAGACTATTTTTAAAATGAACTATATTTTCCAGATAATATCTCTATTTTCCTTCAGATGATCTCAAACCTGGCATTACCTTTAGAGCCAAATTTTTGTCCATTAGAAATTGGGTAAGATAATGCCTAAAATTATGAACTGAGGCATTAGTGATTTAAATGGGGAATGCTAAAACATACTGATTCCTCCTCCCTTGAATATTAATGCACCAATGAAAACCAATATAATGATGTACACAGTATTATATAGTTTAAAAATGAATTCACACAGATTTTGTTTCATGCATCTTCTTTGGTTCCTTGTGAGGTAGGGAAGTTTGAAGATGACAGACAGACAGATAGATAGATAGATAGACAGACAGATGCACATTTACACAAACATATAGAAAAACAGATGATCACCTCTCACCTGAAACACAATACCATGCTACACTTATACATGCATGATATGAAAAATATCTTAAGATATTAAGCATAAAATATTAAATAAAAAAGCAACCATAGCCACAAGAATAAAAAAACTAGAAATGTGTTTTTCAACCGAGCTACAAAACCAATCCCAGATTCTTATAGAAGTATAAAATGTGCTGACTCGATAGAACCATCCTCAGCAAAGCATATTGTCATGGTTCAGATCTAGGTCATCCCACAAATGCCTGCTGTGTGCAGACATGGGCTTGGGGAGGAAGATCCCTGAAACACAGAGGCGCTGTATTCATCCGTGGACAATGAATTCACAGCTGAATAGCCATCAGTCATGGGTCTGGTCGGAAGAGGTGGAGGGGGGATATATCTTTCTGCCTGGTTGATCCCTTCATGCTCTACTTTCTGGCTGCCATGATGCAAGCATTTTTCCTCTGATAAATTCTTCTGCTATGTGGTTTCAGTCTTGTAGTCAGCTGACTATTAACCAAAACCTCTAAATCCCAGTACCTCAAATAAACCTTCCCTCTTTTTTGAAATTTTCTGCCAACAGTGAGAAGGTGACAAAAACAAACATTCAAACTGGAAACTTCGCAGTATCTGATTTCAAGATATACTATAAAGCCATAGTAATCAGAACAGCATGGTTTTGCAATAAACAAATGCATCCACCAGTGGAAGAGAATAGAACATCCAGAAAGAAACACGGACAGCTTCAGCTACCTAATTATCAACCGAGGTTCCAAAACATTCATTGAAGAAAAGCAGTTTTTTAACTAAATGGTGCTGGGAAAATTGGACTGAATATTGAAAGAAGATAAAAACCTGCCCCTTTTCTCTTACTCTATGTAAAACCATATATGATGACATCAAACTTTCTGCACAGCAAGAAATAAACAGCAAACTGAAGAAACAATGTGAAAACTGAGGGAAAACAATCTTTGCCAGCTCTTTATGTGAGAGAGGATTGATATCTAGAATATGTAAAGAATTTAAAACACAGGAAAAGTAATGCAATTTAAAACATGGACAAATATCTTGAATAGGCACTTCTGAGAAGAACTATGAATAGTAATAAATACATGAAAATTATCAATATCATAAACCATATAAGAATGATAATCAAAACTACAGTGAGATATCATCCCACCCCAATTAAAATGACTATTAAAAAGAATGTTTTATGTACACAGTGATAAAGGAAATTTTATATACTATTGGTAAGTATGTAAATTAGTACAGACACTATGGAAAGCACTATGAAGGGACTCCAAAAAAACCTAAAAATACCACTATATGGGATCTAGTAACCTCACTCTTGGGAATATATTCCAAAAGAATTGAAATTAATGTATCAAGGGATTCCTAGATGTCCGTGTTTATTAGGGCACCATTCAGAATACCTAGGACATGGAATCAGCCTAGCTTTCTCTCCACAGATGATAATAAATATGGTAAATATATACAATTGTATGATCTACTCACCCAAGAAAATGTACGAAATCCTGTCACTCACAGTATAACACATGCAACTACAGAATGTTATGTTAATTGAAATAAGCTAGACACCAAAAGACAAATACTGCATGTTTCTCTGATACATAGGAATTTTTCAATGTTGAGCTGAAGGTGTATAGTCATTTCTAGGCATTGGAAATTATATGGTAGTCAGAAGATATGAAAGAATTGTGATTGGCTCTGATCAATGTACTTTGCATGCATATAGAGAAATGTCACACTGAACTCCAGTAGTATGTGTAACTAATAAATGTTAATTTTTAAAAAGGAAATATGTATTCCCATCTATGTATACATCAGGAAGGTTATCAGTTATCAAGGAATAAGTAAAGGAAAAATGTGTCTCAAAGGAAAATCAGACCAGACTAGATCAAAACTGCATTATATAACCCCAGAATCATTCACCTGTCTTTTTACTAAATCAACCTTAATGATGGCTTGATTTTTTTAAGTCAAACCCCCAGAATATCAAGAAATTTATAAGGGATTAAGTAACCAACTGTTGTATTCCTGATATCTTCTGACTCTCCAGACAAGAACTTACTGAGACACAACTCCTGATCACATAATGCCTTTCATGCTGTGTTTCCTGCTTCTGCCTTGGAGATTCTACATTAAACAGGAAGAACACTGTACGATAGAAGTCTTCTATGAACCCATGCATAAGCCATACTGCACTGCGGGGAAGAAGTTCAAATCTCATTTGTGTACAAGGGGTAATTGAAATATATGGTGAATTTTTAAGCTCAACAGTTTATTACAACAAGGGACTCATTGCTGTTAATCCCCCTCAGAATCCAGCCTCTCCCTTGAAACACAATCAGCCCATTGTTCTTGTCACTGTTTGAAGCAATTCTTAAAGTTTCCCTTCTTGTCTTGATGAGGAGTGATCAAGAATGCCTGGGAGCCTGGTACTGAGCACTCTCCAAGGAAATGCATGTTCACGAAAAATCTTAACGACTCATCTGACTCACTTTATTCACTGGACCTGGCACCTTGCTACTTCTGGATCTTTCTCAAAGTCAAAATGACCAGCAAAGTCAAATATTTTAAATCCATTCAGGACATTAAGACAGCCACATCAGTGCAACTAAAGGTAAAAAAGAGAAATTCCAAAACTGCTTCAGAAACTGATAAAAATGATGTGATAAATGCATTAAAGATGAGTGGGAGTATTTTGAAGGGGTTTATGGCAATTTGTATTTTACTGTAATTCAATTTTATAATTTCATTATTTATTTTTTAAATCACACCAAGTACTTTTAACCAATCGGAGATAGAATCCAGGGGATGAACTTTTTCTGTTTACTAGCTGTCCCTCTCATCCTTGACCATTACACACTCACTGGGATGCTACTGATAAGCAATTTTTAAAGCTGTTCAGAGGCCTAATCGCAAGGATGAAGCCATCAGTCACACTTAGCAGTAGCCAGAGATACCACGTCTTCACATTGGCTTCCTGTTTTTCTTGCCTCACTTCCTTTGCCCTGAACACCTTATCTTGCAGTAACATTTCTTTTCAACAGGAGCCTGTATAACCCTTCTCAGTTTTCATTTTTCTAGGTGTTGAATAAAAATACAGAAATCAAATGTCAATCTGCAACACAAATTTGTCTTATGAATATATATATATATATATATATATATATATATATGTGAGAATTAAAACAAATGTAGCAACATGCTGAAATTCATCATGATCTGACTGAGGAAAAAATCTGTTCCTGTAGAAAGCTCCCATAGCAGGAGTCTTGGGGAATTCTCATTAACAATAATATGCTCAGCAACTATGAGATACAAATAAAATAATTACAAATCACATAAAAATGACCTAATAGGAGTGAAAATAAGTAATGCCAAAATCAAGGAAAGAACTTAAAATGGGAAAATACCAGGAATGAGGATGAAAAGCCTATAGAGTTCTCTTTATTATAGTTTCTCCTCCTTTGTTAAGATTTCCTATCCACTCTCTGCAGATCTGTTTCTGCAACAATTTATACTATTTTATGTGAGAAAGCACACACTGTGTACGTGGAAGTGCAATGTCTCATAGCACTTCACCTCTGATATCGCTACCGCCTCATGCACTGCACTCAGTTTTATAGTTATTTATTATATGAATATCAATCTGGAGCCAATTATCCAACCATGGGTCAAAGTGAATTTCTATAGCCTCATGCTTAGAAGCAAAAACACCCCCAAAAATATAAGAAACAAGCTAAATATACACTGCGCCCATTGATATGTAATTGGTTAATGCAATAGGATGCCCATTTCTATTTTTACCTCCTTCCTAACTTTGGAAGAATAACTTGAAAAGCTATCTAATATACATTGGTACAATTTTAAAAAAAAAAGAAAGAAATAGGACAGATGTGGTGGCATGTACATCTTCATTGTCAGCAACTTTGGAGGCTAAGGCAGAAAGATAAATTATGAGTTCAAGGCTAGCCTGGGCAATCTAGTTACACCTGTCACAAAAATAAAATAATAAGGACTATGGGGATAGGTCAGTGTTGCACCACTTTTCTAGCATCTGGGAGGCTAAGGTGAAGTTCCCAGTATCCACAAAACAAACCAACAGCAACCAAACAGTATTCCCCAAATTACCATTCTCTACAAGTATGTATGCACTTGTATAGGTATGCAAACCACTGCAATAAAACTATCAGGATAAATCCCAACATGCTAATAAATGATTACTGCCAAATGTATGAAAAGAAATAACACTTTACATATACTTCATGTTTTAACCTAAATGCCTTTGAGGTTCTTGATCATTTGCGATGGGAAAATGCAGTAATACTTTTTAAAATAAAATACGTGAGAGGAGTTTGTGCAGGTAAATTGGGAATCACTGTCTATGTGTTTGACGTTTTAAAAAATGTATCTTCAACTTCAAAGTTGAAAGCAGATGTAAGAGAGAAATGTGAAAGTGGACAAATTCATAAAAATAAGATTATCTTTTGGGCATTTCTTGGCTGCCTTTTAGCCCATCCACACGGAGCTCCCCTGACCCATTCCGTAAAGTTTAGAACTCCCTATCTGAAATTCTCTCTTTGCTATTAATGAAAACTGAGAGCAAGCATCCACTCTCTCCTGCAAACCTGACATGCCAATTTTGGGGGAGGATTTGAGTAGTAAACATTTGACACAGTTTATTTCTTTTTGAATTGTGAGACTCGAGTCTCCCCCAAGGCCACGTTTGAATATTTGAAAACTACTTTTATGCTTTTCAAAATCTTGACAGGTATGGGGATTCGCAACATGCCAGCAATACGTCAAGCTTCATCAGGCCCTCTGTCTCCAAGAGTGATTGAGAGCATCTTTTAGGATGAGTTCCTAAAGCGTGATTCATTCAAAGTCAGCTCAAAGGAGAATTCTTTTCTTGAGAGTTCAAATATTCATGGCAATTGGAAGTAGAAATGACTTGGGTCATCCAGTAATTTCTCTGCTTTCCACTTTTCACCTTTAACAACATTGTTCTATGAAATCCATCACATGCTAATTAAGTATTGAGAATATAACACAGGAATGGGTAAATATTTCTATTAAAATGTAATCTTTATCATTTAATTTCACATAACTTGATAATTATAAACTTGGTAGTCCAGCAAATTTACCACTCAGAAGTTCTGAATTTTGCAGAAAACAAGCATGAGTTAAAAGTGCTACCACTGTCCATAATTAGCTATGCAACACTGGTCTATTTATTTAAGGCTTTTGTCCCTTTCTTCCATCATTAGTAAAATGGGGATCATAATCAAATGTAGATCATACTAGGTGGTTTGAAGATTAAGTAATTGGAGTAGAGGGACCACAATAAATACTATGTGTACATTATCATCAAAGTTATTCTTATTATTGCTAATGTCATCTTCTGAATGTGTGAGTTATTAACTTATTCAATTTAATAATTAAATTATTAAATTATTTTACTGCCTTATAAACAAGCAGTGGTTTTCAACCAATTGATTATATACTTTCATATTTGCCTTTAAATATTTTAATATCACTGAGCTCCTCTAAGCCATGATAAAATTCTTATTTTTGGTGAATTGTTAATGACTATAGTGTCAAAAAATAAATACTAAGCTCAAATCAAGCATCCAGTGAATTTTATGGCATTCACTACCTTTATTTATCATGCAATAGTTTACTAAAATTTAACCATAGCATACTTTTTACACAAGTGGATACTCACCAGGTACATATTAAGTAAATGACTTTATAGTAAGATATGTATATCCTCATCATTTATCATTCTGTATCAAGGTCTGCATTTCACACTGAAACTTCAGAACATATTAAATAGGTTAAAGATAGATAGATAGATAGATAGATAGATAGATAGATAGAGATATACACAGAGAGAGAGAGATGAACGAGTTGTTAAACAAGTCTTGGTGCTTATGTATCTTCTTGTCCTTTAGAAATCAACCTTTTCTGGGAAAAGGAGCTTCGGTTACTAGAGCCAAAAGCCAAATGAAATTCAGATGCCCGCATTCATCACGCTATACCCCAACTACCAACATTCTTCAAACCGGAGGAGCCAAGTAGTCCTTACCCAAGGTGTATTCTCTCCTATCTTTTGTTACCTACTTTCTCCTTGCTGTTCATCTTAAACTGACTCCATGCACTCAGAATGAAGAACAGCTCCTGCAGAATGAGGAAATACGGTTGTTTCTCTTCCAGACAAGTCCCCTTCTAAAGGTAATACAGAGAGCCTCTCGCAGTGAACTGCGATAGTCAGCTGGACTGAATCATGAGATGCCTGGTATATTAGTAAAGCAGAGTTTCAGGTCTGTCTGTGAAGTACCTAAAGATTATGTGAATGTGGGCCAGCAAGCTGAGGGGGGAGACCTGCCTTGATCTGAGTGGTTCTATCCACCAGGCTTGCAGCCCGGGTAAATTTAGAGGGAAAAATGAAGTTAGTTAGCGCTTGCAGAGCTCCTTCTGCTTGAGCACGTGTATCTTTTCTACCGCCGTTGACCCTGAGCATCACATTCCTGTTTCTGCATCCTGTCCACCTGGACACACACCAGTGATCCTCCAGGGAGCATCCACTTCCTCAGTCTCCGTCTGGCCGTGCATCCTTGATCCCTCTGCTGTGGAGCTTCCAGCCTCTTGGACTGAGCCATCTTGTGGCTGTGGCTCTGCAGCATGGAGAAAGCCATATACATAATATTTTTTTCCCTTGGACTCTGCTCCTGTAGCGAGCACTAACCCAAACCGACCTTAAGCAGGAGAAAAGGGTGATGGTTGGAGACCCAATAGGACAGACACTCTCCTCTGTGTTTTCAAATACCCGTGACTCCCATGTGCAGCATCCTCTGAAGTGACCTGAGAATGCAAGGCAGAAAGGTTGTTCAATCTTCTGTCTGCTTGTTTTATGGTTATTAATGTTCAGCGTACTTTCTAATCTATAATAAAATGGGCTTCAAGGCACGGGCCTTTTCAAGTGCTCATGATGTGCACTTTTAATTCTTATTTATTTATTTATACAGTCCATCGTTTTCAGGCCTAAAAGAAGGACATGCAGCAAAGGATACAATGAAAGCAATACAAGAAGCAACACAAAGGCACCAGTGGCTGACATCTTGAAAACTAAGGCAAGAACGGATCCAGTGCTACTGAGAGGTTTCCACTGAATTCGGCAACATTGGGACCACTGCGGCCCTGAAGTAATATAGTTTCCATGGAGATGTGGTGTCACATATTCTGTGCAAGGTGTTGAGAAGGAACCATGGCCAGAGAATCAGAGAATCTCTGATCTCTAGGGTCATTGGTCTTTCTATAACAAAAGAATGCTCCTCAACACTCTTTTTAAATTACTGAGCACAAATTCCTCAGATAACATTTTTGAAAGGGCAACTGTTATGAAAACAACTGAATTCCCTAGTATTCACTGCAGCATCATGAATAAACACTTAATTGTACTTTTAAAATTATATCTATTGGTCCATAGCTTAAGAACAATAATTCTTCCAAATTGGAGATATACTATAATAAAAACAAACTTGAAAAGAACTTATGTGATCACCGATATGTTTTACTGATATGAAGAAAAATATCTATTAAATGGTCAATTTGAACACATAGTTTTATCAAAGAAATATGCATTAAATATTCATGTAAGCAATCTTTCATCAGCATTACATTTATATCAGACTAAAATAATTATGTAAAGCTCCAATAGGCTAAATTTGCGTGAATGCCATGCACATGCTGTTTAAAATCTACACAGTAATTACATTTTTTACATAGTCTTCCTCAACAGACATGTAAGACAAAAAAAACCATATACAACCTCTTAACTCTCCTGTGATAAAAATATATTATATCTCTTTGTAACAAGAGAAGGATCCAGCCTCATCAAACACTATCTGAACTGATATGCATAACTTTGACTTATTGTATCTGCTGCTTATAAATCCCCAGGCAATGAGAGGGGCTTACCACATAAGCCTGAAGATTGTAAACAATATTAAGTGACTAGACACTGGAGTTCGCATCACCATGTAAAGGTGGCATATTGAATACTTCTGAGTAATAAATACAGTATGCAGAACTGCATGGGGAAATGAGACAATCTAAATGGTTAAAGTTATTTTCATTTACTGTCTGCTTTTCCTTCCTTTGATTATGTCTTAACATGACACATTCATAATTGTTTCTTTAAAATCTAACAATAGGAAAAAGAGATGAGACATTAACCAAGTTCATTTTATGATGAACAATTCAGTGGGCTCCTCAGATCCTAGCCCTTGTTTTATACTTTATCTTTCACAGCATTGTAAAATACAGAGTTTACTGGTCAGTCATCTGGTGTTCAAGATTTTCCCCTGTTTTGATGAAAAGTACAAAAGAAACAAAGCTCCCCCAAAACCTAAAATAACAACGGAGCAGAGACATTCTATGAATTAAAGAGTTTTTGTGTTTCTTTAAAAAAAGAATAAACTCAAGTAAATTTAATGAGTGTTAATAATATCTCTTTATCCTATATATCTAACCTTAGGCTGGCCCAGTTTCATAAATAACAGGAAAGTAAATGAACTTGACATTCTTGAGAATTTTTCTAATTAAATCCTTGTTGTCCTGAGAGCGTTTCTCATTTAGATATTATTGGTGAGTATAGCTGACTTCTGTAATTACAATGCCTGAGGATCATTTTGATTACTACACTTGCTATTACTGTGTGTCCCTCCTCAAAACAATGATTTCTTTTAAAGAGTTAAGGTCATGAACTCTCTGTATCTTCACACAGAAGGTAGCAGACAACTATGAACTTTCCCCCTTGGTCTCAGAAGCCTTGAGTGGAAAAGTATAAAGGCTACAGGGATTGGAATAAACGGAGCTGAACTTATCTAAAGGTGTTTGGTGAGCACTGCTGAAACCGCAGCCTGTCCTACACACTAGAACCCTCGCATGGCCTCTGCCTGGGGCCTGCATTTCCTCTCAGCATGGTACACTCAACAGAGTCCCTATAGCATAGCTCTGAGCTCCTGAGGTGAGTTTCCCAGCTAACAAGCCAGAAACTACGTTGCTTTTTATGACCAGGTCTTGCAAGTCACATTACTTTACTTCTGCTCTACTCAGTTGTTTAACAATTAATCACAAGCTGGTCCAGATTCAGAGAGAAAGTAATTGGGTTCCACATCTGGCTGGCAGAGTGGTAATGTTTGCAGAAGCATATGGGATGCAAGATACTGTATGGCCATATCCTGGAATTACTATCGACCTCGTTTACTTTTACATCAAGTCAGATATGCTTAAATAAAAGCCTTATGCAAAGAACAAGCAGACAACTGATGTTATAAATAAAATATTAAAATGCTATTCTACTTCATTTATGGCTGAGTACTGAGCACAGCCATAAATGGATAAAAAGACTACTTTGTATCATATACTCCAGAAGTATGGGAAGCTACTTTGTGTGTGTGCGTGTGTGCGTGTGTGCGTGTGTGCGTGTGTGTGTGTGTGTGTGTGTGTGTGTGTGTGTGTCTTTTTGAGACAAGGTTTCACTATGCAGTTCAGCCTGGCTTGAACTCACTTTGTAGCCCAGGTTGTCCTCAAACTCACAGTGATCCTCCTGCCTCCACCACCAGAGTACGAGGATTTATAGGCATGCCCCACTACTCTCAGCTTGGGAAGCTACCTCTAAAATACTTGCTGAAAGGTAAACAAAAACTAGTTTCACTGCCTTTATCCCAAAATCCATGTCCAAACTCTAAGACGATGAAATAGTGCTCAAGACAAAACCATAGTTAAAATATTTTTGTTAACTATCGTTCTGAGTGGACTTACAGGGTTAATCAGCTTCTTATGAGAGTAAGATTTCAACAAGACACACATTCTTGAAATATAAAATGAAAGCTCCAGGCGTTTTTTAAGTTTCTCAAGCAAGTATAATAGGGGTGCTATTTATACTCGCATTTCTTGATCTCTTGCTTAGCCTCTGCCACTCACTCCCAGCTGGTCCATTTTTAACTATTCTCCATGTGTCCTATTTCAACGCCTCCATCTGAGCACACAGAGTAGTTTCAACCAATCCAATCAGCTCAGCTCAATTTTCCTGCTAAAATGCTTCAGTGATTAGCCTAGTGCATGATCTTTCTTTAGGATTTTTGTCCCAGAACCTTGACTTCCTTTGACACTTTCACTTCTTTGTGGACCAAACCCCCAATCTCTAGAACCACCTCTGGTATTACCACTACTGGGACCCCACTGGTTAGCCGCCCTCAACATCTACCATTGTCTGGCCTCTACAGTTTTTCTTAGATCTTATAACTTTCGATATGTGTTTCATCTTCTTGATGTACCACTGACTCTATATCCCCTCAAAAGATTAACTGGCACTCTGTAACATGCATGAGTTCTCTTCACATACTATATATCTTTTGCCTTAATGGTCCCAATGCTCTATAATTTTTTCTCTTATCTTTCTCCAGAAGAGAAATATCATGCAAATAGTGACAGTGTCTTTCCTGACTGCCATACGGCAGCTAGAGCAATATCCAGCACATTTATGAACTCAGTAAACATGTTTTGAAATAACAAATTTAAAAAATAGTTTTCAACATATTTTTCACTTTCTTGATTCACTGGCAGAATACCCAGCATACATTTTTACATAATCATATGCCTTCAGGATGTTTTCCACCTCTTTTCAAAAACTTTGTATAAGGAGAAACATTTAAAAAGCACTAGGGCAAAACCCATTGTGTTGGGCGTAATTGCACATATATTCATCAGTATTAAGATAAATGTTATCACCTGACCAAAGGCGTAGTTTTACAATGCAAACTGCTGTAAAGACTTACCAGCTTTTTGCCTTGGAAATGCTTCTTCTGCATTGTCACTTTCCTTGTTTAGAGTTATTAAATGTTTAATCTCTAATGTCATTTTCCTTTGTGACATGCAACCATATGTTTAAGTTCTTTTTATCTTTGCAGTCGTTGAAACTGTCTAATAATAAATCTGTTTTTTAAAATTGGAGCACTGAAAGTAAAGCAAACTGTTATTTTCACATGAAGAGAATCAAGGTATTTTTACAAACGAACTAAAAGCTGAATGTTGAAATTTTCTTAAGAGAAAGGGCAAACAATGGACATGTAACAAGGATTTAAATAGCAAAACATGTAGCTTCTAAATCCATGTTGTGAGAGGGAAATAATTTTTGAAGTTTAGTGGAGGATGCTTCTTTATTCGGTCTAGTTAAAATCACTACCTTCAGGATCTCTCATTATGCCAAGGTTTGATCATTACCGGGTAAGAACGAGAAATGAATGAACACCTCAAAACTTCAACAGGAATCAAAAAGTAGAAAAACTAGTGGCGTTTTACCTGACTAAAAACACTTAATTTAGAGGATGTGAGTACCTCCATCTTGAGAGTACATGAAGGACATACTTAACTTGGCAACTTCTTAAAGAAGGAAACTGAAGGATAAAAGCATGTCATATGGGTTAATAAAATAAAATGCTAGAAGCAAATATCTTCTCACATATAGTAGAAAACAAAAGCAGCTATATTAGAAGTGTTAAGTACTACCCGTGGAACTAATCATACATTCTTCTTTTACCAAAATGATTTATGGCACCCCTTTGCATTACTGAATGATTTGTTCTTTTGTAGGTAGTAAGCAAGGTTCTCTGTTAAACTCATTGTTCATAAATTATGTGAAGGAATGCCTAATTCCCCTTCATTGTTGTAAAGGCACAGTTAATTTATATTTGGTAAAACAGAGTGCTGAAAATGTTTGTAGAAAAAAGTAATTACTTTGTTATGGCACAAATGAAAAGAATACTTGGCAGTGTAGAAACAAAATCAACACAATTCAATGTACCTATGATTCTTACAATGTGCAAGAGAGCACAGAAATGTTGTTTGCATGATTTAATTTTTATATCAAATGAGAAAAATTGTTTCTTTTTTCATTTATGTTTTTATACCATTTCTTCTGTTATTTTAAACAGGGTATTTATACATTGTTTGCATGGAGGTGCTTTTTAAGATGAGAAGATTCTGAGTTAAACCCTTCTTCCAAAGATTCTGACCCCAGATTTATCATATATACCCTGGGATATGTTTTTTTAAAATAAGTACTGGCTGATTCTGGAAAACTGTAAGATAACCACTGCTCGACTCCATGCACCTTCCTTTTTTATTGCAATTGCTCCCAAAGCTCCCCTCATCTCTGTGTGGGTAACTTACATTTCAAAGCTTGATTTCTCATTAGAGCTTTGAATCAGCTATTCCAATTCCAGATTGGATTTTTCCACCTGAGTGGCCTGCTGAACTCAAATTCATGTTCAACAACAAACTCTTGGGGAGGTCATTAAAAGAGATACAGTTCACAGATCAGAAGTCCACAGTCAATGGATATTTCAGGGTTGTTTGTCTTCACATCTATCAGTTTCTTCTTAGTACATTTACATCACCCTAAAATACACTCTGACTTTCATGCTATGTCTTTGCTTTCCCACACTTTTTTAAATGTAAGGAGAATTTTTTGAGTATTTCCTTTCTAATTCTTTCATGTGCATAGATCTGGATTTACAGTTTTTCCTATATTTTTCAGAACTACTTTAATAATTATTGATGCTGACCATTATATTTCTGGAATTAATCAATATCATTATTGGCAAAATAATAAGAATTCACCAGTCTTGAAGAAGTCTTTTGAATACTGATTAGTTGCATGACCAGGATCAATAAGTTGGTCATATGTGACCCTTGGGGAATGACACCTCTGAACTGTGAAAAAAATTTTGATGGTAAGGTTTAGTGGGGTAGCACAGTATAAAAACACTTGCTTAACATGCATAGT
Source organism: Dinomys branickii (assembly GCA_004027595.1). NCBI lineage: Eukaryota > Metazoa > Chordata > Mammalia > Rodentia > Dinomyidae > Dinomys > Dinomys branickii. Next base: position 59,933 of record PVLD010011285.1, read on the forward strand.
GACTTGGATGCAATCCGTAGCACAAAATAAACAAATAAAACAATAGTGTACACTCCTACTTTCTTTTAATATGTGATTATTATGATGCCTATGATGTTGTAAGAAAATAAAACTTTGATAATGAAGGTCTTTAAAAATATGTGGTAGTGTATGTTGAAACGACCTAAAACAATATAAATCTTTATAAAGAAGTCTGTCATTTGAGCTTTACGGAAATGTAACCTTGTCTCCAGCCGAGATGTTAAAACATGGACACAATAAATCTCTTAACAACCTTTCAAACAAAACATTATAACTTTTTCCCCACAAAGGCCACAAATACCAAGTTGAGGCTTATGAAGGACCTCATTACCTTTTGCCTGAATCAGTCTAGAACATATCATCCTTCAAGACCCATTTCAAATATTCATTCTCCATGATTTCTTGTATGATTCTATAAGGCAAATATGATATTTTTCAAGCATGTAAAACAGAATTCAGTTTCTTTATTACTTATATAATGATGACACATCTCATTATTCAATTTTTTGGTTCCAGGAATCAAACTCAGGGGAGGACTTCCGGAAAGATGGTGACCAGATAAGCAGCAGAGAAAGATCCTCCTGGAGGATCACCACCCAGACACTGGAATATAGCATCATGAGAAAGACAGGAAGTAGAGAAATGTGTACCCTGAACCCAGGAAGGATCTGAAATGAGAATTGACGCCCTCAAAAAGAGCAAATAAGACCTCTCCTGGAGGAAAGACTCAGAGGGCCACCATGGCAGTCAGAGGAAGAGGAGGCAGAGGAGGGAGTCACTGCTTCAAACACACCCTTGGCTCACTCCCTCATTCCAGTACTCACAGCTTCAGCTTCAGAGACCCATGCTCCTGGGAGCCTCCCGACTCAGTCAGAGGAGAGCAGAGTTCTGAGAGCTGGTCCAGGACCAGAGAGGGGAAAGCGCAGCCCAGAAAAGAGGCAACAGTGGTCAAGAGATGTTGTCAAATCCAGTATGAGGATGAGAGGAGAAGTTACAACAGCCACTAAAACAGAATTCCCACTCTGCAACAACCTTTCTAATCAGTGCTTGGAGGCAAGATGGAGTCAAAGCAACCAGTACACAGCCCACCACATCCAGCTGTACTCCTGCCCTGAGGCTGTGGCCTCCTGCCTCTCCACTGTGTGAGTAGCTAGCAGCAGAGAGCAATGGCAGCGACCCCAGGGCCACAGCAATTCCCAGGGATCCAGCCAAAGAACAAACGGAAACTGGAGCACAACAGTAAGAAAGAACTGCAGATGGAGGTGGACCACATGGCCCCATGCCCTTCTCACTTCAACACCAAGAAGGAAGCATGAGCTGAGTTACCGGGCTTCAGCTCCCACACTGAACTCCCTCTGTGAGCACCTTGAGTCTCAGTGGCCCAAGCACTCAACATATGTCCCTCATAGCAATAGGCTGAGTCCACAGGCTTCAGAACTCACCCTAAACTACTAATATGAGCACCAAAAGGGACTTCATACTGCTTGTATATATGAACCTTGTATGAACCCATAATGACAAATCACACAAAAAGCAGAAGTACTGGAATCTGAGAGACAACAACATACTCTACACAGCAGACCCGAGAAAATCCTCCAATTCTCTTCTAGAACTAATGACTGAACTTAATACATACCCTGGTCTACCACAGTGAGCACAGGTGGGGAAGACCTCACACCACTTGTGCCCAGCATCGTAAGTGCACCCATTGCCCAGCTGCAAGGGGCAGGGAGTGGCAACCCTGGAGATCGAGAGGCGGGAGGAGGTGAAGACCTGGAACTAGGGTGCAAACCCTGTCTCTAACTGGGTGGGGATAACTTCCAAAGAGTCATAGGCGGCCTGCAGGGAGACTCCAGTGGCCTATAAGGAGACCCTAGGGGCCTTGACAGGGATCTCAGTAGACTGAGCGGGGAGGGAGCTCCCTCCAGGCTACATGAGAACCCTGAAGACCTGGACCGGGCCTCTGGCAGTGAGGAGCTGGGGCAGAGCCTGGTGGTTCACAGGGACAACTCCATGGACTTGACCAGGATCCCAGGAGTGGCTTGCCAGGGTGGAGCCCGGTGGTCCTTGGGGTGACCCCATGGACTCCACCAGGCCCCCAATAGGGGGGTGATGGGGTGGAGCATGGCAGTCCACTGGGGGTGACCCTGTGGACACGAGCGGCCTTCTGGCAACGTGAGGACCGGGCAGAGCCCAGCAGTCCACTGAGGGCAACCCTGTGGACTCAACTGGGGCCCCCTGGCAGCATGACAACAAGGCAGAACCTGGAAATCCACTGAGGGCAACCCCGTGGACTCAGCCAGGCCCCCAGCAGAGCCTCACCAGGGCGGATCCTGGAGGTCTGCTGGGGCCAACCCTGTAGACTTGAGCAGGCCTCCAGACGCACTGTATCAAGGTGAAGCCTGGCGTTTCTCTGTGTAACCCTGCTGACTCGACCAGACCAATGGCCTTTAGTGTTTGTCGGTGCAGGCTTGACCATAGTGAACCTGGTTCCCTGCCCATCTGCTGTCTTTGAGCATGGGTGCTTTTCCACCTTCTGCCATAGCAATTTATATACACTCATGTTTATTACAGTATAATTTGAAGCAGCCATGTCTCTTCACAATGTGACAGCCCGAGGAATAAATAAACCCAAAAGTGCATTATTATCAGAGGGAAGATGACTGATTGGGTGGTAGAACAATGGAGGTGAGGGTGGAGAAAATTTGATTAATCGAATGAGCCATCATCTGTATAGCTCAGTAACAAATGTGAAGATAACATTATAATAAAGCATCTAGTGTTAATTCCCTACTATCTTCTCTATAATTTGGTATTTCCTTTAATGTTTTTGTGTCAACTAATGAGAAGATAACATTACATAATACAGCATCCAGGGCTAATTCCCTACTATCTTCTCTATAATTTTGTATTTTCTGTATTGTTTTTGTGTTATTCTGGTTTATATGTCTCCATTCTTTTGTCTTTAAGATAAAAAAAATAAAATAAAAAAGGAATCAAACTCAGGGCCTTGTGCTTGCCAGGCAGGTACTTGTGCCACTATGTTATATCCCTGGCCCTCATATTATTCTGTAAACATTTTAAGCTTCCAAATTTGAAGACACTATTTACTTCACTCTCTACAAATCTGGTGCACATAATGGGTACTTGAATTAACCTTGCAGTAACAAAATATCTTATAAAGAAAAAGTGTTGGGCTGGGGATGTAGCTCAGTGGAATAAGCGCTTGCCTAGCAAGCACAGGGTCCTGAGTTCAATCCCCAGTACCGCAAAATAAATAAATAAATAAATAAATAAAAAATAAATGAATAAAGAAAAAGTGTTTATTTTGATCTGTGATTTGCAGATCCCGGGGTACCATCAGGTAGGCTCATTGTTTTTAGCCTCCGGCAAAAGTAGCACATTGTGGTAGAAACATGGACTGAAGCCAGCTGTGCACTGCATCAGAAAACAAGAAGGTAGAGACAGGAAGAGGAACAGACCATGGTCCCATAATCCTGTTTGAGAGAACTCCTCCAGAGAGCTGAGGACTTCCCACGAGGCTCCGCCTCTTAAAGGTTACTTCCCAGTAGCACCATTCTGGAAGCCAATCATTTAATACATAGGGCTTTGACTGACACCCAAACAATATAGCAGTACGCAAATACCTACTTGATTACTCAAGCAAATTAAACTCTTTCCACTAGCACTCCTGCTTTTGGAAGTTTCATGAACCTTTGTCAGTTTCAGTGTTGAAATCAATCTTATATTTAAACCAAAATGAAAGCAACCAATGGTAGCATGGAATAGGTAGAAGGTAGAAGATCAGGGGATGGTAGTGTGGAAAGTGTTTCCGCTATTGGCCCACATTGCAAAGATCCACTTAATATCTAAACATGCTGTATCTTCTCCGTTGCTGCCTCAGCAATTACTGCAATGCATAAGCAACTCTGAACGTCAGTTTCAATTTGCTAGCTGATTTTCCATGCTAAGTATGGAACCAAGTTCTCAGAGATGCTGTTCAATTCCAGCAACGCTGGGCTTCACGAAAGTCTTTTTACTCCTAAATTATGAAGAAAGCAGAAAGAACAGGTCACACCCACGGAGAAAGGGGTGGAATCAAATCCTTGGTTCACCAATCTGTTTCCTATTTCTATCTCCAAAACCCTTCTCTTTACCCACTGTCCAGCAGGAAAATTCCATTTACACAAAGGTAGTTTCCTTCTTCTTATCTCAAGGTTGGTTATTAAGCATTTTAGAACAGATAAGGGGATTATTATTACAGATTCTGCTCTTGAGAACTCAATCTTAAACAACATCATTATATGCTCTAAATGACATAATTTCCTGAATATATATTAACTTGTTTAATCCTCAGAAAATATCCATATGTTGGATATTATCTACCTTTTCTTAGATATTATCTACCTTTTCTGGAAACCAAAACACAGATAAGCTAAGAGCTTTGTCCAATGTCACAAAACTAATAAAAAAAAAAACCACAACAAACAAACCCTGATGATATAGTAAGTCATGTTATCCATACATCTTCCTTCTTTGTCTTCTTCTCAGACCTAATCCAATAAAAAGTTGCCTCTTATCACAAAACTTTCAGTGACCCAATTATGTAACTGCAGCACAGTCCTAACCTCAGCCCTATTTACACTCTATCTTTTGTATTTCCACCAACTGTATCACCATGTGGTACAATTCGTGATCAACTGACACATTTTGTTTTTATGTCCTATATTCAGCTGAGCAGCATCGAGAGTACTAACAGAATAGTGGTTCAGTGAGAGGTTTTATTTTGATGGTTCTTTTGTTTGATTATTTTTACTAATCTGCTCACTATATGCAGAAAGAAAGCACTGCATAGAACATAGGGGATAAATACCTGTGCATTAACAAGCTAATTAATTACTCCTCTTAATTATTGAGTAAATGAAATAGTATATTTCTTTCATTTATACTTACATAAAACATTGTCTAAGTTAACAAAAAAGGCCCAACAAGAATGGTTCTTTCATACTTTCACAAAATCTACCTTTTTCTCTTCTTTAGTGACAAAATGATAATGTTTTCTTGTCCTGGAAATATGGTAGGAGCTTGTCAGTTGGTGCATCTGACATTTTATGTTGAAAACTACCCAACTTTGTGGAAAGTAAATTTTTTGAAAGTTGAGGTATTTTGGCAGCACTTTCACAACTGCACATATATAAGGGTAGGTAAGTTTTTTTTTTTGTTTTTTTTTTTGGCCTATTTAGGTCTCTGTTGATTTCACGTATTACAACTGCAGTTGACAGAGGAAATCCAGAAACACTAATTGTTACAGTTGAACCACTCTTCATGGTGATGTTTAACCAATGAACTTAAATGACTTTTTCTCTTTTAATAAAAGAAATAGTATCTTTACCTTATAATTGTACCATAATATTGATTTTGCTTTCATTTTGTCTCCCTAGAGGGATACCACACTTTGAAATAAAGTATATCTGACTGTTATAGTGGTCTGTCTATACAGTTACAAAGCCAAACACAGGGTACTGAAGAGCAAGTTCGAAAGATTTAGGTGGATTAGGAAAGTCATCTGCTATCTCTTTGGGGAATAAACACTAAAGATTAAGAATGTTTATTGGAAAAGAAGTTCTGGATTATATCATAGCATGGGTAGCGAATATTCCCAGTTAACCTTTTAAAAAAGTATTCTGAGAATATAATGCTGCTAACTTCACAGGAGGCTTCAAGTATGATTTCTTCGATGAACTATGGCAAGTGATGTATTAAAAATCAAAGTTTTGATTTAAGCGAATAAAACTGCTATGTATTATTCACTGAAAATTTTCATTTTAGTTTAAAATTATTTGGCATTTTTAGTAGGCATAAGATTGGTGTAATTGATTCAAAAAATGTTATGAATTTTTTTACTTAAAATCCTTCAATTTTTAAATGTCTTATATGTAAGCAAATTCTTTTTTTTATTTTTCTTTATTTTAGAAACATAAAAGTACAAAAACATATTGACAAACAGACACCCATTATCATAGAAAATAGTACAATCACAACTAATCTATAGACAAGGTGATATGGTCTCAACAGTAGTTGTTGCTTTATCCATTGATATCTTCGAATTGTAGATGTATGGACCCATATACAGACATGCAAATTTAG
>PVLD010011286.1:0-49486 GCA_004027595.1 Dinomys branickii
CCCACCCTCAGGTTCTTACACCAGTGATACAATACGTTGCCTGCACATGTATCGCTGATTTATTTCACTTATGAGTATGGACTCCAGTTTTGACCACTTGCCTACAAAGTCCCCAAAACTGTCTTTCTTTATAGCTGAATAATATTCCATTATATAAAAATGCCACAATTTTTTAATCCAGTCTTCTGTGGATGGACACGGGTTGCTTCCACATTTTAGCTATTACAAATTGCGCTGCTATAAACATGGGTGCACATATGGAAATCTGCTTCTTAATTCACAAGGATTCCTGAACCTACAGACTGTCTTGCTGTGACAGGCCCTCTCCTGGTTTGACTCTGGTCCTTCTTTACTGGCTCCTCTCTTCTCTGTGATGTATTCATCAAGGAACATGCCTTGAACTGTGTATTAGCCTTGTTTTCCTCTTATATGTTCTTCTTTCTCCTTGTTCACTTCCTCTGTTTGCCCTGGTTCTGCATGACTGGTTTTTGAATTTACCCATCCAAATTAAGCTTTCTAGAATCCTTTTTTCTATAGGACTGTCTTGTATCAGGTGGGAAGGGACCAGACAGAAACTAATTAAACTAGGGGGTTAATATCTGGGATTTTTAATGTGTTGTTTTCTCACAGCAATACAATACTCTTTTACTGGATGTGGTGGTGAACACCTGCAATCTTAGCACTCTGGGAAGCTGAGTCAGGTTGACTATGAGTTCAAGCCTAGCCAGGGCACCTTAGTGAGAATTTGTCATTGTTAGGTTTTTTGGTGCATGTAAAAATAGAACAAAGTAAAAAACCGCAGGCACAGAGAAGATCAAAGTTGCAAAGAGAGAGGTGGAGTTTCTGAGGGCCTGGCCAGGGGAACAAAGGCTGTATAGGAGCAGGCTGGGGGTGGGGTTTGGGGTGTGGTCTGTGTGACTTGGCGGGCAGTGATTGGACAGGAGGAGGAAAGAAGGAAACAGGATGTTGTAAAAAAGGAAATAAAGTTGTAATATGACTGTAAAGGAAGAAGGCAGAGCCTGCCACATGGCCTCCAGTGGGCTGCGCCATATTGGCTAGCCACCATGATGACTAAGCAGAAATTTTATTGAGGTGGAAAACCCATCAGTCTTAAAATGTAAAATTGAAGATAAAAAGTGCTAGGGATTCAGCTCAGTGCAAAAGCCCTATGTTCATTCCCTAGTAATGGAAAATAATTATTGGAAATTCAAGGGAATTATTGAAGAGATTTTATGCTCCATGATGGATGGCTGGTGTAGGCTTCTTAGGATACTAGACCTCTCAGGTCACATAATGCAGGCATTGGCCTGATCCACTGCAGCTTTGACTGAATCAATCCTGATAGTAGGTATGTGCACATTTCTAATTCACCTTAGGGATCCTTAAACTCCAACTTGTAAAGAAATGATGTTTTATATTAGATTACAACCTGACACACTTTCTGTATAACTGTCTGCACTGTGAGCTGCAGAACCTGCTAAAACATGACTCCTTGGTAAAAGCATCATTTCTTTGGACCCTAGAGTGGTTCTGGAAAGGGCAGTAGTCAAAGAACAGGACATCTCAAGGAGGCTCCCAAAGCCAAGTCCAGGTGAGCCAGGAGAAAATATATCAAAACAAGGGTGGAGTTGCACTTCCTCCAGGAAGCCAACCTCAGTTACTCAGGGCTTCAGGGCTCCTTGAGTTTTCAGAACTTGCATTTGCTTTAATGTAGGAGCCCATTAAATTCATCATAGTGCTTTAAAAATTTAGATTCACAAAGTTTAACATGGGATGGGAACAGTTGGATTTGTACTTTTATTTTATTTTATTTTTTGAATCAGGGTCTCTATGTAGCTCAGTCTGGCCTTAAATTTGCTAGGTAGACCAGGCAGGCTTTGAACTTATTGCAATCCATCCTGCCTCAGCTTCTCAAGTGCTGAGATTGTAGGTATGAACCACCACACCTGGAATTTCTAAAAGGGCTTTACTCACAATTTGCATAAGTGTTCCTGGTTGGAAACATTATAGAGTATTTATAAGAGGTGTCTGTGAGCAGAACTTGCAAAGTGGAACCCAGGGAAGAAATCCAGACCTCATATGTGCTGTGTTTGGCCAAGCCTAGTGTTAAAAAATATCTGCAGGTGAGTACTTTTAAGTGAGGTGTGCAATCTTCAATTTCTCTACTCTCCATGCTTCCCCACCTATATTTAGGTGACTTACTTTTTCACTGCTTATGGCTGAGGGGCACTTACACATCCGAGTGGCAGTCATCTTGCACACATGCACATTGGGAGGCATCCCACTTCCTCCAATGCTGACCAAGATCTGAGTGTTTTTTAAGCCCTTCCTTGGGTATAGACTTTAGAATAACTTTATCCACACAAAGAAAACCAGTCTCCTCCCTCTGTAGCTGTGCTATTACTTATTTTAAAAATGAATATTCTCAAGTGTACATGGCATAGCATTCTTGGAAAGATGTAAGTTGATAATTATAATCTTTGAAGAGATGGACTTGTGTTAGACACTCGTAGAGATAGAAGCTCTTTCTTCACAATGTAGCGGAGGAAACACTTCTTATTCAGCATTTGTTCTAAGGGACAAATGAATTCTCCAGATGTGTGAGTTCTAGCATCTTAGGGCCATCTGAGTTACCTTGGAGACTCAGCCTAGGGCTGAGGTACTGTCTAGCTCACTGCTATCGAACAGAAATATGTGGGCTACAAGTACAAGCCAGGTATGTAACTTAAAAATTTATAGTGCCCACATTAAAAAGAGTTAAAAAGTGAAATTAATTTAAAAATTATATTTTATCTGATATATCCAAACCACTGTCATTAACATCAAATCAATAAAAACTACTGAGATATCATACTGCTCTTTTGGCTTTAGCTTTGGAAGTCTAGTGTGCTCTTTACCTGGGAAGCAGATCTCAATTTAGACTAGTTTCACTTCAGAGTGATACAGTTGCTGCTGTATTTGACAGTGCTGATTTAGCCCCTCATTGAGAGGCCAACATGAGGGTTGTGGAATTCAGAGAGGTCTCTTAATTGGGTTGAGCAGTTCTATAGACTGCCTGTGTATGCTCTTATTGTTTTAAGATGCACTTGCCTTTGGGCCACTGACTCATGTCCTAGTTGCTATTTTTTCCCTGTGTTGAGAGGAACTTAATTTTAGCCAGGTTTCCCAGTACTGTGCCAACTTTCCTCTGTGCTTCATTTCTTCCCCTTAAAGTCCTTGTTTGTCATTGCAATATAATCCAAAGCTTCAGTGGGCTGGGATCCAATGGACTGAACCCAAACAGGAAATTCAATTTCTTATTGTTTATCTGGAACCTTGAACCAGAACACGTTGAACACTTGTTTTCAGTGTTCAACTGAATTGAAGCACAACCCCTTCCAATGGTGACTTCTCCATGGAATGATTTAGGAGCTTTGACCATTAGACCAAGATAATTAATTAGAGCATGAATTGATTCTAAGCTTTCCTTGCCTGATTATTATCATGTCTTATCATTTGTTTAAAATCTTATTAGAGGCAAAATAACCTTGTAGAAATAATCTTGTGTAAAAGGTTTTGGTGCAGGTCTCTGTCTCAATCTACTTGGCAGGTCCCACAATAGTCTTGTCTATTTTTACCTGATTTTCTCTGTTGTGGGAACATTGGTGATACTATATACTGTGTGGTGGCACTATATACTGCTTTGGAAGACATGTAGGCAACCTGTCTTATAGCCATATCTTCTGCTTTTGCTCCAATATGGCGGAGCTTACTTTTACATCAGAAGCTAATTGTACTGTATGCATGCTATCCCAGACTCCTTTGCAGTAGGAACAGCCATAAGACCCAGTTATACCAGAAAGACATAAATATTTTGGGGGAGCTCTTGGGAAAGATTTATTTCTAAGATGAGAGAGAGAGAGAGAGACAGATATAGATAGAGAGGGGCTGGGGATATAGCTCAGTGGAATAAGTGCTTGCCTAGCAAGCGCAGGGTCCTGAGTTCGATCCCCAGTACCGCAAAAAAAAAAAAGATATATATATATATATATATATATATATATAGAGAGAGAGAGAGAGAGAGAGAGAGAGAGAGAAAGACAGACAGAGAAGGGGAGGGGGGGGGAGGGGGGGGGAGGGAAAGGGAGAGAAGAGGTGAAGGGAGAGGAGAAGAGAGAGGAACTCACCACTTTATTAGGATCCCATGTCCCTGATAGAGGCATTCCTTCTGATCTAATCACCTCTTAAAGGTCCCATCTGTCAGCATTATTGCATTGGGCTTTAAATTTCTGGCACATGAACTCTGGGGCCTCTTTCAAACCATAGCACTGGGCAATGTGCAAATTGTCACCTCTAGCTTGTAACTGTATATGGTGTGTGGAGCCTCAAAGTTATCTGTCTTTTTTCAGATGAAAGACATTTCATGTTAAAATTGTGTTGGTAAATACATTATGAAACAGTAGGTAAAGAGAGGTTTTGTTTTGACAAAGGGCACTTCTATGGGGACATCTCCCTGTGGCTTCTTTTGCTTCCTGTTTGTGCTTATTCAGAACTCATCACTCAGACTTGTTGAAGTACATTCCGATTCTCACCATGTTTTGTTTCAGGTAAGCTAGCCCTGATTAAAGCCTGTGTCTTCAGTCTCAGGACGTAATATTCTGAGAGGCGGCTTGACTGAGACAGCTGAGCCCATGGTTGTGCCTGGACAGGGTACACAGGGCCTGTGGGAATGCATGGAAGTGGCTCTCAGGGCGTTGAGCTGCTTCGGGACCACGCCCTGAACGTGTATAATTCAGTAGCTCACTCCCATCCCTGAGTCAGGAGAACAACGGCACCCAAGGGGTTTCGCCCATCAGTCAGGAATTGAACTTGGTTTGCTCAGTTACACATCTGGTGCTACGACTAAGTATAAGAAAGGAACAGGATCTCTAGAACATCAAAATATAAGCACTACTCTCTTCTACATCTGATGATCACACCCGTAACAGTTGTAAAAGACACATGACACAAACTGATCTGTGAATGTAATTTATTCACATACCTACATAGGAAGTTGTTATTATAGACAGTAGTAAAATAAATACAAGTGTTCCTAAGAATTCTCACTTGATTGTTAGGATAATACTCAGTAACAAAAATAGCTTGAGAAAATTAATATCACTTAAATAAGACAATGTATGAGGCTTTAAATACTCCTGGATATTTGTGAGCCCATGGGGAGAAGGTGCTGCCATTAACATAGAGCTTGGTTCTGAAGGTCAACTTGGGTCCATGTCTGAGGCCTCTGCTTTGCCCAGCTACATGCAGATTCCTCACTGCTGAGAATCTTCAGTCCTGCTTGCGTTTTTGGCCCCTTCCCCCAACTCATTTCACAAATTCCCTAATAAGGAAGATTTCAGTTCAAACACCAAGAATTCAGTTTTTCCACAGGAATACACACAGATCTGTGACAGTTGCAATTTCATGGTTTCAAAAAGCTTTGGTCAGAGGGTTTTAAAAATTGGAACAGTATTTGCGTGTTTGTTTTCCTGAGAAGAGGAAGAAGGGAACTTCTCCCTAAAATATTTATATGTTCATTTACTGCCCTGTTTCAAAGTTCCACTTTTCCGGCCTCCAAAATGCTGAATAGAAATGCATGGAGGAGGAAGGCGGTGTGAGCATGTTTGCACATAGAAACTTTACAGAAGCCATAATTTGTATATTTAAAATAAGGAAAGCAGGATAATTATTTACCTGTATTTCTTTTGGTGGTTCAAACATCAATGGTTTCTGAGAAAGAATATTCTTAGTATAGGGAAAATAAAAAACTTTTACAATGAAAATCTAGCAACTTCTAAAAATAACACCCATAAGCAATTTGAGTTTAATGGCCAATCTTTATAAGACATTCTCAAATAAATTAAAATGTGACTTTGAAGGGCTGCTTATGGTGATTTTGTATACTTAATAGAATCACATAAGGATTAAAATAAAAAAGTGCCATGTATTTTATAAATGATTATGCTGATTATTTTCATAAATATGTAAATTTTCTTTAATGTTCAAAAACTGGTTAACCTAGGAACTTCTCTTATTTTACCTCACTGAAAACAAATCATTTTCTCATATGAAAAATAATAAAACTTAATGAAAAGACTATTTGCAATTTCTGAGAAAAGTGGCAATATTGAATAATTTTTATTGACAAAACTCTTTTCTCCCTCCTACAACTGTCAGCCTGAAAAAAACCCAGTCATATCTCATAAGGGGAACACACATACGCACACACACTCTGCTGTACGGAGGCTATTCTTCTGGGGAACTGGAGATCCAGTGATCAGCCTGTGTCCCTGCAGTGTCGACCAAAACTGCAACATTTCACTTGCATGGATTTTAAACAGCCAAATTGTTTATATCTGAGAACTCTGGATTAACTTCACTTTTGTGACCATGAATTCCATAAGGCTTAGCTGGTTAATAAAGTTTAATTTTTAATACTGTTAACTTCATCTGGCCAACTCGACACCAAAAATATCAATAAATATCAATGATTAGCTCCACTTTCACTGCTTTTTGTTGGAGCATTTTGACTTTATAAATACATTACAGTCTTAGTGCCAACCCCTATCAGGGTTTGAAATTCCATACCAGAGCACATCACCTGGATGTGGCTTTCATATGCTCAAGGATATTTCTGGAGTGAAAAAGCAAAAGGAAAAGAACAGACAGGTGAGAATATGTATGTAAGCTGTTTCTGGTGAAGAACAAGTGTGCTAAACTCCTGGAAGTCAACTGGAGCAGTTGTCAGAAATGGCTGTGACCATGGCTGGGGTGGGGTTGCTCTCACAAAGGGCTGTCAAGTGTCCTTTTCTTGGTTTGTAAGTAGAAGATGCGGTTCTCTTCAGAATAAGTAACTTTACTGAGGGGCATCTTGTAGATGTTGGAGTTTGTTGTGGTCATCAAAAGGAACAACAGTGTGGCCAAACAGAAAGGCCAGGTACAAGATGGCAATGCAACCTGGAGGAGAAGAGACAAGCTACATATTCTGAAATCCCATCTGAGAACTAGTCCTCATGCAGCAACACTTTCAAGTTTCTCTCTGGGAGAAGAATCGGGGGGCATTGCTCTGATTTCTGTTCATGCCCATGGAGGATCAGCTTAAGGTCTCAGGGCATTTAGCAGTTGAAATGCTTCCATCCAAATATCTCCCTATCTTGTGTGTTTTCCCTCCACAGACATTCGACTTCTTACACCAGATGGACAAGGGTGACACGTGGCATATGGAGATACTAGCAAATTGCTAATGGCACCTGAATGCTCATCGCATCCACAACGCCCTCTCTGACTAGTCCAGGCTATGGGGCCCTCTCTGATTTTGACTTCTACTTAGTCTTGCTTTAGTTTTTGCCCTTTTGTCTCTCAAACAGACTCTAAGCTTCTCAAGGGTAGCTCTGTCTTCTGTGCTGTCCACGGCAGCTCACCCAATTCTGAGCACACTCCGTTGGTTAGCTCTGGTCTCATGCGTGGACCCCATAGGATGTGATGGAGTATAGGGGTAGCTAAACCTGACTGTGCATCAGAAGCATAAGATTTATATCCACTCTGTCTGAACAACAAGGGATATCACCTAAGGATCTATGTTTTTCAAAATCTTCCTAATTGACTCAGTTGTGCAGGTTTGCAGTTCTGTTCCATGTACTGATGCTTCTGAACTTTCTTTGCTGGGGTACAGAGGGCTCCACAAAGCTCTGATGTACTAACCCCATGTAATGGAACTTTGGCTTCCCAACATAAATATGCTGAACTTCCATAAAGACCCTTCCAGATAAAATCTCTATGTTTCTGCTGAGAAATCCAGACATTGCCCCGACTCACTAGCCAACAGTGAACACATTGACATGGATTGAGCTACCAGAAATTGGCCCTGCATCACTTGCAAAGGTGGGGGAAGAAGACAAAAATGTTCAGACCCTGGGAGGTAGGGGATACTGGACCAGTTAGGAGAGAGTAGGCTCTTCAGGGAAGGGGCAAGAGGTCAGAGGGCAGGTGACCAATACTGGAAAGGAAGGAGAAATGGTGGCAGGAAAAAGTTAATGGGTGAAGATTTTGCCTAATAATCCAGCTGGAACATGTGGTTGAGAAGCCTTATTGATGGCTGACTGGGGAGTTAATAAAGATAAGAGGCATAAAACGTTCTTGCTTATATGTAAAACAACAATAACATCTGGGTCTTTAGTCCATTTTCCTTCCTTTCCTAATATCTCAACTACTTCATGGTTCTGGTTTTCTGTTAAAGACAATGATATTCTACAGTCAACTTCTAGATATTCAGAGTTAGCCTAAAAATGTAATACATTATACAGTTATTGATAAAGCTATTTTAAAGTTACTTTTTAAACCAAGCAATCTGATATTTCTAAAATGCCTGGTGATAGTAGTTTACTGTGATATTAGAAGGCAAGAGGGGCCAGAGAGCTTTAGTAGCAGGAGAACAGGTTATTATTATAGTCAGGGGTCCTCTTGCTCGATGCCTGCCACCCAAGTAGACTTCAAGAGAGTTTTCCATGTAATTGAAAGCTGGTCAATCACAAGATGATAAAGTGAAACTGAAGCAAACTCACGTGAGCCATTAGGTTTGTCAAGGTGCCTCCGAGATAGGCGGTGAACAGAACTACAGAAGAAAGAAAAGGTGGGGGTGAGGACAATATCTGGTTAATGTGCAAAATCACTGGAAAGACTGTTTTCAATAGAAATCTCCTGGGAGGCCTCCTTACACAGCCCACCAGCTAACTCACAGCCTAAGTACAATATGAACTTAGAGTCAGTTGCTCTGGGTTCCAATTCTGCCTTCAGCACTTAGACTCTCAGGCTCTTAGACACTTAAGCTCTTTGGACTCTGTCCTAAGCCTCTACTTACTCACCTATGCAAAGGAAGTAAGGGATTATCTCTCTGAGTTATGTGAATATGAAGGAAATGTTTGTGTTTAGATACAATAAATGCTCAATACAAGTAATTTTATGGTACTGTATTTTTGTTGTTGTTATAGCTAATACTTAAGGGAAAAGCCTTTTATAGCAAGTACATTCCCTTGTTGTTTTGTCAAGCATAACTGAATTTAAGAGAAACTAACAAATGTTGCTGGAGTTAGCCCGGTTTCTGTACAATCTCACTACATCTAAGACTCCCATTTTAATGGTTACAGTTTGTAGCTACAGAAAACTATGGTAAATAGAAATAAGAAAGCAAGAACTCAGAAAACCTAACAGAAATTTAAGATATTTACCCACAATAATATTTTCCCAAGGTTGGCATACAGGTAATAAGTAAACATCCTATGTTTTTACTTACTTGGAGAAAAAATATATATATATCCCCCCACCCTCGTGTTTCTTTTTTTTTTTTTTTTTGGCGGTACTGGGGATTGAACTCAGGACCCTGCGCTTGCTAGGCAGGCGCTTATTCCACTGAGCTATATCCCCAGCCCACCCTCGTGTTTCTTATTCAATAGTACAATGAATTATGTCTTATCTGAGTTGTCTCATGCTAGTGGGAAAGGCTGGTCTTTGGAAACAGTCCTGGTTTTAAATCCCAGCTCTGCCATTGTATTTCTGGCATAACAAATCAATGAATTCTTCAGGATCTTGTTTTGTCATCTGAAAAGAGGCAACTTGAAAATCTTCTTTACAGGGAGGTGATGAATCTCCAGTGAAAGCGTGTGTTTCCAGCAACCATAGCAGTAAATTGGTCCTGATCACTGAGGTAGAGACATTGCTCTGAAGGACGGAGTGCTCATGACGCGGGTTGAAGGGTTTCCCTTTTCCTTGGTTTCATCAATTTCATTCATTTTGAAGATGTAATTCACCCATTCAGTAGTTATGTTCTGACCCTCTGCTAAGCACCGAATGCACTCTATCCCTGCTTTCCTGACCACCAGCTCCGTTGCCGTACCATCTCTGAGCCCACAAGACTTTATTGCCGACCTCTCCTGTCAATGCCCACTGGACTTCTAGGGCACACTTTCAATTCCATTTTATACTGTTAGGCTGTTTTGGAGTGATCTCCCATCTAAGCTGCTTCTCCTCCACAGCAACAGTGTAAGACTATTAAAAGGTAGGTGTTCATTATCAGGATTTTCTAGAAGAGCTGGGAAAGCCTTATAGCAGAGGGGACCTCTGCACACCATGTTCAGCCTATAGATAATTTCCCAACAGCATTTTTGGTAGGCCGGGAAGAGAAAAGGCCCTTGAAGATGGAGGAAAGACCAGATGTAAGCTCTTTGTGAACAGTGTCAACAGGAGACAAAATGTGCTTCCAGTGTCCACAGATAGCATAATGAATTGGGACATTCCATGGCCATGCACTCTAGGGGCAGGGATGGCAGCTTTGCCAGGTGCTGTAAATTTCCTGAGTCCTCTTCCTGATATAAAAATTTGGAAGAACAGTTCAGTAATCAATGTCTGTTATTTATTCACCTTGCCACACAAGGTCGGCCTTTTGTCTGGCAGCATCCAGGTGATGTAGGCAAGCTAAAACTTGCTTCGGTGTTTTACATGTGAGACTTGCTTTACAAAAGGAAGATGGGTCTGTCTCACAAATTCACATGCAGAGATTAAAAGGTCTGATAGAACCCAGTGGGGATGCTCTCACACATTGCCACCAGCAGCAGAAACTGATATAGCTCTTTTGGGGAACGAATCTGGCATCTATGGGAAGTAGAATTGGTATTCCTTTTGAATCATCACTTTGGCATGTAGAAATACATGTGACATAAATACTCATACAAAATATACAAGGATATTTGTACCAAAAATGTTTATTGCAGCAGTGTTTGAAATGATTCTAAGCTGGAAGCCATGTAAACGTCTTCCAGCAAGCTGGGGCTTGTTATGTAAGGCACCTGCGGGGTTGCTACCTGCTCTGCCTCCAGTGTAAAGACTCTGTACTCAGCCTGGTAGAGTCCTCTTCTCTTGACCATGCAGACATACCTAGAGAGATGCCAGCTTGGCCCTAGCATCCATGACCCACTCCTAGATTCATCATTCAGACATCTGGTATCCCTAGGAAAGCAAGTTCCCCAGGCAAGGAAAGGGGGCACCCAAAGAAAGCAAATGCCATCAAAGGAAAACGGCACTTACAGCAGAACTAAGTGGTTCTCATCACTTAATTAATGAGCCAAGAACGAAGAGCTCAATAAATGACATGATCAGCACAATGGATAGAATCAAAGAATGATCTGATTAACTGAACTGGAGTTGTGAAATACTTAGAAAAGGTCAAGAATGATGAAAAATGAACATAAAGCATTGTGTTTAATAATAGAAATCCCAGAAGGAGAGGGAAAAATAATTGGAGAGAAAAGATCTGAAAAAGTGAAAACTGGTAATATGCCAAAATTAGAAGAAGAAATGAGGATTCATACTGAAAGGACTTGAGTACCTAGTAGCACAGGAAAGAAACAAAACCTACATCTAGACAGACAGTAGGAAAAAGTATGTCTCATATTCAAAGAGAAAATTCTGAGTCCAAAGAAAAATGTATTTCATCTTTAACAAGAATTAGATTCTTTTCAAATACCTCAATAGCAATATTGGA
Organism: Dinomys branickii; assembly: GCA_004027595.1. NCBI lineage: Eukaryota > Metazoa > Chordata > Mammalia > Rodentia > Dinomyidae > Dinomys > Dinomys branickii. The sequence continues at coordinate 11,552 of PVLD010011286.1, forward strand.
TCTAGAAAGACAGTGGAATAGTCTTTGAAGACAGTTTCAAAATATTGAGATAAAAAGTTAAGAGTAGGGCTTTTCAGTAAGTTAAACTAAAATTTAAATAAGGGTGAAGTCAAGGGTGAATTAGGCATACAGGGCTTTTGGAAGTTTCCCCCACAAGACCCTCTCTGAAGAAGTAATACAGCAAGAAGACACATAAATACAGAAAGCTGGTATAAGCTATAGTGGGTTGGGATGAATACACAAGTTAGTAAAGTCTATGGTCTTCTAAATGAGTAAGTATTAAAAAATTTAGTCGAGCATAGTGGCACAAATCTGGAACCCCAGTACTCTGAGAGGCTGAGGCAGGAGGACTGCAAGTTTGAGCCCACCATGGGCAACTTAGTGACTTAGTGAGAGCCTGTTTCAAAGGGTTGGGTGTGTCTGGAGATGTAGCTCAGTGCAGCAGCTCAGGGTTTAATACCGAGTACCAAAACCAGACCAAAACAAACCAAAATCAAAACATTAACAACAAGAAACTCTACATACTCACAACCAACCCCAAATGCACATTCTATGCATCTATTTCAGTAGTTGTTAGTGTGTGAGCCTCCTGTGGAGAGGTACAAGCAGGCTAGGGCTTAGCCATGTTCAGGTTCTGATACCCTTAAGGAATTGAGGGGAAATAATAAACAAGCTTGTCTCAGTGAATTATGCAAAGCTGCCAGGAAAAATGTGCAGACCCTTAAATAGTGCAAAGTGCTAGACCTTATATTTTATATGCTTTATGTGCACACTGTCAGAACGATTCTATGAGGTAGGTATTGTCAATGCTGTTTTTTAGAATGAGGACACTGAGGCACACAAAAGTTAGGTAGTTTTCTTAAATTCATTAAGCTAATAAGCAACAGAGTTAGGAGTGGATTCCAGGCAGTCTGACACCAGGGCCTGGGCTCTTAACTAGTTTAACATGCTGCTTTCACCGCTGTGCTGTACCAGTGAAGATACCTGATCTAGCAAAGGAAGGCAGGTACAGTGGGCAGAATGATGCCCCTCCCTACCAGCATGTCCACATTGCTAATCCCCAGAATCTGGGATGTTCCCTCAGGTGACAAAAGGGACTTTGCAGCTGTGATTAAGGCAATGACTTCAAGATGGGGATCTTGAAGAGAAAAGAGTGAATGTAATGTACTAATAAAAATCTGTATGAAAGGGATGCTAAACTAAGCGTGGGGGTGCATGCCTATAATTTCAGCACTCTGGGAGGCTGAGGCAGGAGGGTCACAAGTTTGAGCCCAGCCCGGGCAACTTAGTAACTTAGCAAGATCCTTTCAGACCCAGTGATGTCTGTTCTAAGGAGCATTCCAGGCAGTTTTCTGATGCATGCTCAAGTCTCAGGATGGTTGGATTAAGACAATTCTCAGAGAGCCACACGTGATCTCACCTGACCCACCAGGAAACATGGCTCTGTATTTTTAGCTTATTTCCTTTTAGATTTTTCTGGGGGTCAGACAATAAACATGAAAATACAGGACAGGTCAAGGGTCTATCTCTCAAAATTTACATAGTATAGAATGGCTAATAGGGTCCAAGAGGTTCCCGTCTTGCCAATCGCTAGTGAGGTAGGCACAGGTGAGTTTAGCACTCGCAGAGGGAACATCCCTTGCCTTGCTCACATAGTGAGACAGCAAGTGAGCGCGAGCTCGAGTTACAGCTCTAATTTCTGATGCGGTGCTCTTTCATTGCTTGTCACTGACTCTGATCCACTGTCCTGAGCAACCTCCCCAGCCCGGGTGTGGGGTACTCACCACAGGCAAGAGCCAGGAGGTGGGCCTGCCAGGTGAGTGCTATGAACACTCCTCCAATTGCAATGCAGGCCAGGGAGCTGTTGAAACCCCAGAGTCCAGAGTAGATGTCCTTGAAGGGAGCTGCAAGACTGAGTCCTGTTAGGTGAGACAGGAGTGGTCAGAGCTTCAAACAAAAGACAGGATGCTCTGGAGTGGTCAGAGGTGAGACTGTGGGGTCCAGAGAAGCTTCTTGAGGACTCTCATTGATCCCTAGGAGGCTGAGTCTTCAAGAAAAGTCTGGAGCACAAACAATGTGAGACCATGCATGGGACAGAGGAGATGCAATATATGGTGATCAGTCTTGTGCTTACCTGCTACTACCCCCAGTAACGATCCAATTGCAGCATGCAGGCACATGATTGGGGAGGACAGTAGGATGGCAACCAGGAAAATGGCCCCTGTCCACGGGTCATCACAGCCGTATATCTGACCAACACCCACTGGCAGGGACTTCAATAGCTACAAAAGCAAGCACAACAATGAGGCCACTAAAACCGAACAGAAATCTCCAGGATACATACAAATTCAGATTAGATTATGCATACCTTATCTTTCAATATCAGTATTACTAAATTTTAAAATTATTTTTTAATCACAGAAAAAAAAAAGACATAGTTGCTCTTCAGCTTTAGTCCCGGAGATGAAACAGCCCATTCCTGAGCGTGACTTCTCCCAACGCCTGCCCTCTCTGGTCTCCTACCTGTCCTGACTCGGCCTTGGTCACTACAGAGCTCACAGTGCGGCATCAGTGCTTTTGCTCAGAGGATCTGCCAGGTGCTCCCCTGAGGGTGGCAGGAGCCACAGCCCAGGCTTCTTTTGCTCCTGACTACACATCAGTGCTGAGAGCGTTTAATCAGTTCATCCCTATGAACAGTAAGAATATTACTACTGTGCAGTGTGGTTGATAGTACTAAGGCCCTAGCAGACACCTGAAGCCAGGTTATCTTATCCATAACTTAGAAGTAATTACAGGCAAAGACTGAACAAGGTTTTATCTTTGAACTTAATAGCATAACGATCCCTCAGGTGGCCAAGGGGTAGGAAAAGTAGGTGCTATGGCAAACAAGTGTGTTAATGATGGGTTCATAGTGAGGAAGGGGTGACCTTCTGCCCCAGGCTGGTCTTCTCCCCGCTGAGGTCGGCACAGCCCCACAGCACCTGCCGGGACAGCAGCAGAGTGTTTATCTGTGCTGTCTAGTGCAGTGGGCACCAGTGTGGTGGCTGCTGAGCGTGTGCTGTGTGAGTAGTGAGGCCGAGGAACCGAGCTGGTAATTGAATTGCCCTGAATATGAATAACTACTCGGGGCTAATGGCTGCTGCGTGAGAGGGCATAGCTCTGGATTCATCCTACTTCATAATATTATCTTACATGAGTAGTTCTAACAAATCTTTCATTTCTCTCCTGAACTATTTCCAATTCATTTTCTGAGCAAAAACCCTAAAGCAAAGGCTATGTGAACTTGTCCTGTGTTTTGATTACTCAGCAAGGAGGGCTGAGTGTTTTGTCACCTGACAGTGGAGAAACAAGTCCTTTGCACGTTAAAAAGGGCAAAGCTTCTTTGGTTGCTTCTGACTTCAAGTGCTCTCTTGTTCTCAAGGTTCAAGAAAACTTAAGCAGATTTGCTATGTAAACACCAGCAGGACAAGCTAGAATTTGATGAGGTTAACCATGATTTCAAAAGAGCATGCTCTCTCCACGCCCACTGAAAAGAGGAGCGTAGTGTACATACTGTGATACAGTGGTTCTCAAACTCTGGTCTGCATCACGATTTGGAGAGTTAGTACAGGTTCCCAGGCTCCATGTCTGGAGATTCTGATTCAGGGGTCTGATTCAGGAGCCTGTTTTGGTATTTAAACAACTCCCCAGGTGGTTCTGATGCTATAAAAGCTGAGAAGCCTGAGTTTTTTTTACTTATTCTGTGACCTACACCATAAGAAAAGGTATGATGGAGGTTCTGCCGTGAACTCTAGGAGTAAGCGTCCAGTTCATTGGGCTGGGGAAACAGTCATGAAAGATTTAACACCAGGTAAGAGGCCACCTGCCTGGAGGGCTGGCCCCCATCACACTACCCAAACAAGGCCAAGCTCACAACAGTGTGACTGCCCTGGGGCTACACCTGGAGCTGATACAGCAGATGTTTAGAAAAGGAGGGAGGAAATTAGCTTTGATCAAATAGTTATTTAAGAAAATCCCTTAGGAGCTGGCTGTGGTGGTACACATCTCTAATCCTAGCCCTACTGAGGCAGGAAGATCTTGGAGAGTTCAAGGCCAGCCTGGGCTATATAGTGAGTTAAAGGCCAACCTGATACATAGTGAGACTGTAAAAAAAAAAAAATCCCTTAGGCCCCCAAAGCCCTGGAGTAGAACAAATGTTTTAAATAGCAAGATGAAGGCAGAAAGATATTGAAGAGATGCGTTTCTAGAACCAGGAGGACATAGGTGTATTCCAGAGGTAAAGGGGAATGTGAGAAGCGTGTCTCTTACCTCCAAGGCACTGAGGTCAGACCAGCTGATGTTGGAGACCTTGCTCACAGGCGTGATCAGTTGATTTGGAAAGAACAGATTGTAGTGTCCTGTGGCTAAAAGGTACATTGACAATGCCATGTTGAAAGGGAGAGTGAGGACAGGAAGATCCCACTTGCTGAACACCGAACTCAATGCGCTTGAGAAAATGGGGCTGCAACGGAACAGAAGAGAAGGATCTGCATGTGACGCAGCACCAGGCTGACTGACTGAGCCTCTATTCCATGGGGAGCTTTGTTTCATTTGCCAGTGTGGCTGTCAAGTGTTGTTGGCCAGCTTTCCACCAAAAGAAACCTAGAATAAGTCCTACCTTAGAGACAATTGTGACAAAATACAGCCCCAACCCTACTCTTGGCTTATTTGGCTTTTTGAAAATTATACTCTGCAGTTACTTAGAGTGTATTATTTAGCAAGGTTTAAAAAATATTTTTGAAGCACTTAAAACATGACTTTCCTAGTCACGGTGCCTTGTGAGCACTGCGTTGTTCATAGCCCCCTCCCTCCCAACCAGCAGGGACCATTATCTGGCATTTGGAGTGTATCATGTCACATGTCTTTATTTTACTTATCTATTTTTCAGAAAGGAACAATTGTTCAAGGAGGATTCAGGTGATGTGGATAGAAGGGAAAAGAGGTTACAGCCAGGGGGCAGAGTTTATATCTTTGAACAACTGATAAACTTCATAACTTTAGGCAAAGCGCTTGGCTTTAGTTTCCCAGCCTGTTGATTTGGAGTTGGTTAAATGGTCTCCAAGCCTGTTTCTCTCACTTGTCTACCCAATCAAGATGCCACTACCGCATATGAGAACTCCAGACCTCCTGGGCTGTATGTGGAGCACCCACTGACTACAGATCTTTCTCTCAAGCCTATTCTGCGGAGGAAGCCCCAAGCTGCCTCCTGGGGCACACTTGGAAGTGCAACTAGGGTGGGGGCCCTTCTGCAGACACTATCAAGGGCTGTGCTTTCCACTTGTGTGCATATTGATAGTCTAAATATGACATAGAAAAATGAACATGCTTTCTTCTAGAAAAAGGACTTCAGATGAAATCCCAGCACTCTGGGAGGCTGAGGCAGTGGGATTGCAAGTTTGAGCCCAGCTTGGGTAATGTAGTGACTTAGTTTACTTAAAATAAAAATTAAAAAATAAAAGAGTTGCAGATGTAGTTCAACATGAAGGCTCTTGGTTGAATCCCCAGTACAGGGGAATAAAATTGATGAGGGTTCAAGCTAGAGGGTCATGGGAGTTTGTGTAGGGTCTCAGAGCTGGGTTCCTGGAACAACTACATCAGTGTAACTTAATAGAAATGCATCAGGGGACTTAATATAAATGCAAATTGTTAGGCCCCACTCTGGACAGAGTGAAACAGAAATTTGGGGAGGGACAGCACCTATCTGTGTTTAATAAATCTGAGGACCACTGGTGTAGGGAAGCGAAGATAACGTGACTATACTTACAAGCCACTGAGAAGATTTTAAAACTCCAGTGCATAGGCAACAGCGCAGACAAGTTACACTAGAATCTTGCTGGCTATGTGTGTGTGATGTGTTTGGGGTCACAAGCATTGGAGAGCTCATGGTGTAGCTGAGGCTGAGAACCTCCATATGAGGGGAAGGTGTTGTGGACATATATCAGAACTGAATAATAGACCAAAAATAATAGACTGTAAGGTAATACACACTTTTTTGCATGTAATAAATAGGGACCGAACCCAGGACTTTCACATGGAGCTACTCCCTAGTCTTTTTTATGTTTGAGACAGTGTCTTGTTGAGTTTCCCAGGTTGAGTTCAGCATTGCAATTCTCCTGCTTCAGAATCCCAAAATGCTGGGTTTACAGGCATGTGCCACTGTGCCTGGCTCTGAATATAATTTTAAAAATTATTCACTTGTCATATAGCTATTATTTTTTGTCTTTTTGAGACAGGGACTTGCTATGCAGTTCAGGCTGGCCTTGAGCTCACTTTGTAGTCCAGGCTGGTCTTGAACTTGCAATGATCTTCCTGCCTCAGCCTCCCAAGTGCTGGGATTAGAGACCTGAGCCACCATGCCCAGCTTATATAGCTATTTTTAAGTGTGTAGTTTGACAACATTATGTACATTCATCACGGTCATCCACTCACAGAATATTTTTCATTCTATAAAACTGAAGTTTATTAATTACCAACTTCTCATTCTCTTCTCCCTCTATAATTTATTTAAAAGACATTTTGAAAACCAAGTACAACTTACCAAGTCATGGACATAACAGACACGGGCAATAACAGCCACCAGAAGTAGTCCCCCTTGTCTGAAAAGACAGCCATGAGTATCCCCACCAGCGTGGCATTGTAGCCATGGAGCCCAGCGGCTATCGCTGACCTGGGAGCGAGAGTGACAGGGACACCGTTGGGGGGACTTGGGTTAGGTTTGCACGTTAATAAGACTTGTCACTTTTAGATCACCTTTGCATTTGAAAACAAAATGATATTTGGACATGTGTTTCAAAGCCTACTAAGCACCATGCAAATACTAACAAAAATGAGAAATAAAATATATAGAGCTAAAACTACAAAAGCGCATGTAGAACAACCCCCGCCAAGGTGTTGCAGCAAAGGACAGGTCTCCAGCATCTGCTCTCTCTCTCCCATTGCGAAAGTGCTTATTACTTATTTCAGCCATTAAGGGCCTCTGGGTCAAACAGAGCTTTTTGCGTATGAAGTTGTTTCCCAAGTCTGATTCCTTGGAGAGAGATACACGATTCCATGTCCTGAAATGTAACTTCCCTCACATAGTGCCTGTAAATATTAATCTTTCCATTCAGCATATATTTTCATGTTCCTGAGCTTCTGTGTTTTTGTCCCTAAAGCTACATTTCCAAGTTATTGCCAAAAAAAGGAACAATTACTTTTCTTTTACTTGCACATAATCATTCGCATGTTTAGCCCCTAACTCTTTTGAAATTACTTTCTGTTTGGAATTTGATCCCACTTCTATTTTGTTTCTTTCTGGTTTTTTTTGAGACAGGGTCTCACTATGCACTTTAGGCTGGCCTTGAGCTCACTTTGTAACCCAGGCTGGTCTGGAACTTGCAACGATCTTCCTACCTCAGTGAGTGAGTGCTAGGATTGCAGGTGTCTGCCACCACGCCTGGCTTGACCCCACTTCTAAAGATTGTTTATCTTTAGGGTGATATGTGCACACCCATGTTTATAGCAGCACAGTTAGTAATAGCTAAATCTCAGAAACAGCCCAAATGCCCATTGACTGATGAATGGGTAAAGAAGGTGTGGTTTTCTTATATAATGGAACACTATTCAGTCATAAAGAAGGATGAACTTGAGACCATATCTTAAGTGAAATAAATCAGACACACACCTGTGAATATTGCATTGTTTCCCTAGTGTGAGAAAGTAAAAGTGTAAATAAGGACCAAAGTATATAATAGGTATTGTGAAATAGGAAGAAAATGTCCAAATGGGAAACTAGGGAGGAGGGAGGGAGAAAGGAAGGAAGGGAAAAGAAAAAAATGGAAACAAAGCTTTTGTAAATAAAGAGGGGAAAAGCTGTTGAAGGGAGGGTAGGGGAAGGGAAAAGAAAGAATCAATGTATACCATGCACAGGTACACATCCTATGATGCATGTGATGATTATTATGCATACCTAAAATGTAGCAACAAACTAATTTAAAAAACTTTTTTTAAAGAACAAGAAAGATTGTCCTATAGATACACTGCTCTCAGGCCATAGCGATTCTTATTTCACAGTGAGAACTAGAAAGCCTGAAAAGTGGAAATATTGCTGTAGAGTCAGTCCCATGGCTGCACCCCCCTGCCCCCTGTCAGTTGGCACCGTCTAGCACCACAGTTCTATTTCCCTGAAATCCTGAAAGGAAAGGCAATGTTTTCGGGAGTCGCGGAGGGTGCAGATAGTGAGAGGAATGGGTGCAGTTGAATGCAAAGCCTGAGGGCAGGGGCTGCAGCCCGCGGGCCGCACAGCAGGGGCAGGAGGGGTTGGCACAGGAGCTCCTTGGCTTGCTTCCTACTGGGCCAGGAGGTGACAGTGCAATGCATGAGGTGATGTCAGGCCCATTCACAGGCGTGAGAACCTGAGAAGCGAGACTCGTTCTAAATTATCCTTCGGAGAATGTGGGAGGCGATGCAATTCCTGCCCTTTCATTGTAATTCAGGAGTTGGAGCTACACTTGATGACAGTGGCGAGCTCTGCAAAGACTTGTCCTCCCAAACCATTGGCCTGAAGCTTTCATGCTTGAGTCTGATGAGTTGAAACTGGATGGTGACTTCTACAAGGTAGAAATGCCAAAAGTGATAGGAAGACAGATAGTTGCTTAAACAGAATTATATTTGGTCTTTTTTTTTTAACAGTACTGGAGATTGAACCTAGGGGCTTTCCACTAAGCTATATCCCCAGCCCTTTTATATTTTTTTAGCTTTGAAACAGGGTCTTGGTAAGGAGCAAAGTTGCTCCAGCTGGGCTTGAACTTGTGATCCTCTTGCCTAAATTTCTTAGAGTACTGGGATTATAGGTGTATGCCACCAGAGAATTGTCATCAAAAAGATTTTTAAAAGTGTATATTTGTAATACCTAATGAATACATTAATGGTAGGATACTGGTACATATAAATATCACATATTTATTATTTTTCCTTTCCTTTCTCTTCTCTTCCCTCTCCTCCCACCCCATGTCCCCTATCCCTAGCTCTCTTTCTCAGGTCTACAAAGCCTATCTCCCTGGTGTTTTTCTTTTCTTTGGCCCTTTAAATCATTTGTACTTTGGGTTATCATTTTAATGTAGTCTTTTAGGAGCAAGGAAAGTAAAAGAGATTTGGAAGCAGACGTATGTAAATGTAACTTGTCTTCTGAGTGATACCTGCCAGTGAAATGGGGTCGGTCGGACTTCACTAGGTCAAAACAATGAAGGACGACTGGGCATGGCACAATCCTAGAACAATCCTGGTGTCTGTGGCTATTCCCGTCTCTAGGAGCTGAGCTGACCTTTTGTATTCTCTGAAAAATGACTTCGATAAACTAGTGATGGAAGCAAGATAGAAAGCAGGCTATTCAGCCAGTAGGACTTTTCAAGAACACATACACATTTTTGCCCAAATGAACCACATGCCAATGAAAAGTAATTTTCACAATCATTAAAGAAGAACTTCTCCCAGTGATTATGTATAACTTAGTTCTGGTTTCCACAAACTGCCATGAGAACCTGGCATCATTTAGTCTGGTCATTTGTTTAGATAACAAGAATAAGAGATGGAAAATGACCCCCTGGCCTGTGACTCAAGACAAAGAGGAAGAGTTCTGTGGAATAAAGGTTGTTTCTGCTGGGCTGGGTGTGGCTCTGTTACCACTTTCAACAATGGCTGGTTGGCTAGTGTCTCAGAAAGGGAACCACGAACTGGTGTAGAGGGATTTGCCTACCTGTCCTGGCTGAGCAAGAGGGCTGTCAGAGTGGAGACCACTGTTCCCACACAGCCATTGAGAGCCCACCATGGGTTATGGACCAGAAGTCCTATCACAATCAGGATCCCACTGATGGGGTTGCTGACGAATACCACTTGGGATATACCCCGAAGAACCCAGTCAACGAACTGGAGCACCACAGGTTTGTCTGGAAGAGAAGAGATGAACACAGCTGAGAAAGTAACAAGACAACTGAATCTCTGGCCCCTTCCATGCCCACCCTGAACAAAATCATCACAAGCTCCTGGATGTGAATCATTTTATAAACTCCTAGAAGCTGCTTTCCTCTGAATCCATTACCCCTTTAATGACACAGAGATCCCCCAAATCACTTTATTTTTTTATGCTCAACCCACACTGCCCCTACTGGACTCTAAGCTTCAGGAAGCATCTAACTGCTAAATCAAAGTAATGAATTACTAATAGTAAAATTTTACCACTGAAAAATCTTATTTTTAATACTGAAATTACAATATGGAGCCAGGTGCTTTCCATGAATAGAAGTAGAACCCTGCCCCTTGCCACGGTTCCCATGAAGAAAACTGAAGGAGTTTGCAAATTACAAGATAAAATGTAGAAAAATAGGGGCCAATATATTGGATACATATGGAAATATCAGCGAACCATTTCCTCCACAGCTCCTCCCCTCTGTCCCAGGGATAAATGCAGAAATACCTTTAAGCCATCTGGCAAATTCTTTCATATCACCAGTGACATAGCCAAGTGCTTTGGGGATGCACCTTCTCCCTCGATGTGACGAGATCTGGCTCTCAGCTGTGTCTAACTTAACTGTTGTTGGATTATCCTCCATGGCTCCTTCTTCCTCTGACTCCTTAAGGGAAGGACAGAGCTCATAAATACCCTAAGGCAGAACTCTCCAGATTGGCCAGCTTAGGACTTGCTCACAGTACCCACACACACACAAAAAAAATGAGTGTAAAGGCATTCATCTAAACCACACTATCTTATGGGACTAAGAAAGCGTCATTTTTCTCCCAAAGTATTGTCATGGAGATTATAACCCAAACCTAAACCCCACATTTCTTTTTGGCACCAACGTCTGCAAAGGTATATCACAAGAAGGCCCTGGGTTGTAATACTGTAAGGTTTAGTTTCTAGTTCAGTGTACATTTATTGAACCCTTACTTCCTGCACTCAGGGAGCTCAATGTAGTTAAGAAGAAAGAAAAGCAGTTAATGTCATGATAACAAGTCAAATAATAGTACAGAAAGAGCTAAAATCAAGGGATTGTGCTTTATTCTGTCAACTTAAGGAGCAAAAAAACCAGGTTACAAAGTGACCACTCCCTTGCACAAACTGGTCAACTACTTTCTAAGACAAGCAGTCATTTTAAATTAAATTTTTGCTTTTCAAAATGTCAGTTTTATTTAAGACTTTGGAAAGGAAGTTTGAAAACTATATGTGCACCAACAGTCGAAGAGCCCCTCGCCCCTACCCTTCAAGTCCAAGATTGCTTGAATTTGTTCTCACTTCAGGCAACTGTCTTTATTTTTGGAAACTATTATTTACACATGTAAAAGTAGGAAAGAATGATTACCCAGAAAGGTGTTAAAACTAAGAAACGTTAAAATGGACAATGCTGCCAAAATGCAGAGTTATAATCTAAGGATTTTATGATGTAAGAATGTACAGAGCTCATTATAGCAGCATACTTTGGGAAAGTAAGAGTGGTATAACATAGCCTGTGCTCATTACAGGACTATGTTTCTTGAGATAAGTGTGTAACAAAACACCAACATCATGAAAACATGATCCCCTGTAGACAAAAAAAGGTACATTAAAAACGATTCATCATAGTGCTGATGGATATAAAAGAATACCAATGTATGACAGTACCAGTGTATGTAAGAATACCAATGTAGGACAGTCCCAGAGGTAGGCAATGGGATAAAGACAGTGGCCACACCACCCTGAGTGTGCAAGAAAAGCCCAGAGCATATGCAGGGCAGTGGGGGAAGAACAACCTCAAAACTATTGATATATAAAAGGTATAATGTGAAATGGTGAAGCCACAGCTCCTGGCTAGTTTTGGCCCTCCTGTTCCATTTACCAAATCCAACAAATAGCTATTAACAGATAATAAAACCATGTCTTTCTCTGTTTTGTTGTTGTTTTTACATCTTCATTCTAAGTTAGGTTTCTATTAATTCCAGTATAGAAATAAACTCTCCTGATTTATTAGTGAGTAACAATTATAGTTCAATTGTATTATTCACTGCCCAATTAAGCATCCTGCTTTTAAATAATGATTAATCACTGCACAAAGTGAGAGGCCTTTATACAATGCATTCCAGGCTAAGGTCATTCTTGGCAAACCAGTGTTAGAAACCAACATCTGTTAGACTTCTAATCAATCTTTGTATTAAAAATTTCCTATATCAAAAATGGCAGAAGGCCAGGAGCCCAAACTAAGTCTCAGTGGAACTGGAGTAATTCCATAGTAAAGCTGTAAAACTGAGTGATTAAGTATTTATGAAAAATTATCTTTTATTTCACAAGCTAAGTGGTATCATTCCTTCTTTTCAGCTATCTCCCTCTTTAAATCCCATAATTCAAAATACTGCCTGGTAAACCTTTCTTTAGGCTTCAGTGATACATTTTCAAAACCACAAGAATGAGAAGTATTGGGCTTCAACTCAGGCCATGATGAGAAGTTCCAAAATGCAATTGCCTTGAGGTTCTAGAACTGAATACATCAAGTTCTAAAGTGGCAGCTATAAAGGAGAACATCAAAGTGGCATTTTCTACCCACTGTATAAACAAATTCCAGAATAAACATATTCATGTTCTCAAAATTTTCAGCATATATTTATTTTAGAAAGTTTCAAATATTCTATCTTCTTAGAGATTTTGGAGATAGAGATTCAAAAGATAACAAAACTGGCCAGGCTTGATCAAGAACCAGAATGGCCTGAGTTCCCTGGTGAGCTACTCAAAGTTAAGTGAAGACTAACTTTTTCATCCAAGTCTCCAGCCCAACTTAGAAAAGGCTTATTGAGATTGTGTCTCCAATATCTGTTAGAAGGCTGTGATATCATAGAAAGGGGGGAGCTTCTGACCTGAGTTAGTAATAGCTGCATCCCAGAGGCTTCAAGAGCCCTTTATTCATTTATTCTGAACTGTGCATCCTTGTGTAGTCCTGGGAGCCCTGACACTTACCTGCTTCAGGCATGAGAACTGGTTAGTAGAAAGCAACAGTTCACTTTAGAATTGTATCAAGCTAGAAGACTTGCATTTCTTCAGGAAACTCAGAAGCCACATATCCTAATTGGGAAGGCAATGCAGGCTCTGGAGAGAGACTTTCTAATTAATACTCAGTCCTTCCCAAAAAATGCCATTACAATTCCACTGAGAGGCGAGGACAGTAAAGTAAAAGGAATTCTAAAAGGAGGAAGATAAACATAAAACCCAAGGCTATATTTCCCTGGTGTTTCTAAGGCTGTCAAAATGCCCAGCTCTGTGGTCTGGCCCCAGACCATGGGGACTGTCCTGTAGGTTTTAGGCCTGAGTCTCCCTGTGCCACTGATTTAGCCATAACCCCACTCTCAGCAGAGCTTGCTGATCCCACTTCCCAGGTCTGCTCAGAAAAGTGACACCATGCCTGGAGCAGGCTCCCAGGTTCCCGGAGACAGAGGCTGCAGGAAGGAAGCATACCTGCTCTTGCTGCCCATCGGTCAGGGCCAAACTTAGCTGGACGAAGCCTTCATGGTCTGCCTCACCAGCGTTATTTCCAAAAGGGTCTGTCCAAAGAGGACCAGGATGGGCGTCACCAGCGCCACCAACCAAAGACCGTCCATTCATCCTTCCTTTTTCTCCATACATGACAAAGGGCAAAAACATGTGGATCATCAGGATGAGCCCTGATTCTGTGAGTGTGAGAAAAGCCAGAGAGGGAGGGACCGCGCCCAGGGGGTTCCCAGAGCGAAGTCTGCCCGGCAGGGACCCTCCCATGTGTACCCTCCCATGCGCAAGGCGATGGCTTGTGCTGGGAGAGTGGGGAGACAATAACCTGGCTGCAAGTGTGGAAAGTTCATTTTATTTTGCTTTTAAAAAAAGTAGAAAATCATGTTGCACAGAGCCAAAGCTGCAGTTTGGGTTCTGGTGTTTCTAGTCCTCACTGCAGGAATTTGGCCCTTCTGAAGCCTGCACTAGGGGAAGAGAATGGGCTTCAGGCTCTGAAATTATTTTCCCCCCACAAATTACTACAGCTCTGCACTGAGCACCCGCACTGAGGCAGCAAGTAGGACAGCCTTGTTCTGTCTTGTTCCCTACCAAATGTGGGAAAATGAAGCTGTGGTGTGGGTTTTACTGCTGTAATAGGGTACTAGCCGCAATTTTTATGCCCAGCAAAAGCCCACTCTAAAAGAATGGTAAATGGTACAGGAATAAAAAAATTAAAATATTGAATATGACTTTGTTAATAAACAATTCTTAGTTGAATCAACAAATGTGTTAGGTTGTAATAATTTCTGTCTTTTTAAATTGCATCCAAGGGTAGCATTCTTCCTTTAGAAGTTCCAGGAAAATTCTGTGGGTGACATCTCTTTATTTCTCTCCCTTTCATTTATTTTATTTTTACTTTCTTCTATTGGTTTGGTTTGAAACTTGGAAACTTTACTAGAGTGACTCAAAAAATCCATAATTATGAGAAATATTTATGTTGTGTTTTAGAAAAAAATGTGTGTGTGTGTGTGTGTGTGTGTGTGTGTGTGTGTGTCTCCATGGTAAACTATCTGGTTAGTTCTGTACCAAATCAATGTATTTGAGGGCTGCATTTTGAATATTTAAGAATATTAAGAAAAGCTAGGTCAGAATCTCATCTTACACTAGGTTAAGAAAGAAAGAAAGAAAAGAAAAATAGAAAGGAAAGGATCAGCAGGGACTATCACATCCTGTCAGCATGGGTTCTTATCCTGGCCACCCTTTTGGCATGCCTTCTCCTACCACCAGAATCACAGGCAACCCCAACATCAGCACTTTCTTAGACCTAAGAATCAGAAAAGATTTGAAAGTGAGGTAAGATTGTAGAGATTGCTCACTTCAAGCCTTTGTTTTCTAGAAAACTGATTTTCAGAGAGGGGGCCGACCTACTTCACCCAGCGAGTGGCAGGCAGACTGAGCACCATGGCATGGGCAAATCTGGTTGGCTCTTTGTCTTCCAATCTGGGGCCAGGTATGTTAATGCCACCCAGGATTCTATTCAGTCACATACTGAAGGAGAGCAGAGTCTGTTGAGGAGGGCCTAGAGCAGAGGTCAGGGATCAGAGATATATCAGACCCAGCATCCTGTACAGTCATCTTGAAATAAACATGGGGCTGAACAACAGCAAAGACAGGGCTCTATAGCCCCAGTGTCACCATAGGCCCTGGCAGGAAGCGGTTACCCTCTGATAAACATCTCCCCCTACCTCAAAGGGAGTCTCACCCTCTTGCATCACCCACATGGCTACAACAAAGCTTGCTCATGCTGAAGTTAACAACCTAGGAATATTCGGGAAGCTACACCTGATAGGTTTTCCTGCGGGAGATCAAAAGCTTCTCACAGCCCAGTTACTAATAGAGCAAGGTACTGCTTAGCATTCTAGCATGAGGCAATGTCAAGATTCCAATTCAACTGATAGTCCTATTTTATTACATGAAATGAAGCTCATTCTATTGTTAGCATATATTAAAAATCTGTGCAATTGGAGAGACTTGAGAGTCTTTAAATTTTCCATGCCTCAAATAGCACTTCAAAAATAATACAAAGTTTTAGATGTAGATATAGAAGAAAACATTGAAACACTCATACTAAAAAAGTTTTCAGCATTGACATTTACTTGGTACTTACTATAATCTTTATTTTAGGTAGTTTCTTTTGTAAGTGGTAGGAAGACCTCCGTTTTCGTTACAGCTGTAATCAGAAACAAAAGGAAATGCTGTCAGGTATCCCTACCTTGGATGGAAACACTTGCCATCTCAGAAGAAACCTCTCCTACAAACCTTAAATTTTACATGCCAGAAAATGCGGTTGCACAAAGCTGCCAAGTTCACAGCTTTAATTGTGACTGAATGGTTCTCCATACATGCACACAAGCTCATTCCCTTCAGTATAGCAGCACAGGCAGAAAAGCCCCTGAACTTGTCAGTGCAAAGGGCCATTCCTGCTACCCCTCTTTTTCCTTTGGGTCACATAAATGCCTACCTGCAACTTTAGTTGTTTCAAGAGCGCACCCTGAAACTCCCACTAGTGTTAATGAAGTCAGAAGCATTTAGCACGCAGAGTGGAAACCTTATGGAGAGCTCTCTCTCAAGTCGCCTGCTCAGACATCACAAATAAAGTCATTACTTTTAAGCTTCCAAGAGAAAGCTTAGGTGAACTGCTTTCTAGTCTTTCAGAGTTACTCCAACTTTGCTGCTTCTACTCAGTTCCTACAGTCTGAGTCATATTTCTCCATTCAGTGAAGAAAAGGGGGGGGGGGAGCAAAAACTAGAGAGGATGAAAAAGCCAAGCTTCAACATTGAGCAGTTGGAAATTAACAGAAAGGAGGGGGATACTTACCGTCCTGTGGCTTCCCAGTGGCAGAAGGCACCGCCTGATAAAGACCTGCCAGGCCCTGCTGAAAGGGAGAGTGCTGCAGAGATGGTGCCCCAGGGAGGCACCCAGCCCTTTTATACTGGAGCCTCTCTGCGTATCTGTGCACTGGCTTTCTCCTCCCACTCCAGCCAGCAGTGCCAGCGCGGTGCTGGGGAACTGGTCCCTGGCTTGGGACCTCATGTCTGTTTCTTTTCCTTGATTTGGTGCCAACAGCTTTGCTATCACTCCCCCCAGCTTTCTGAGGTCTTTGCTCAGGGGAAAATTCATCTTTTTCTCCTTCCTGCCATTTCCTCTAGCCCCTAAGCCCCACCTAGAAATGTTTTTGGAAAGATTTACAGCCCCAAAGGATCTACATAGTGTCACCTGAACTAAACTCCACAGGGCAGGTTGCTGCAGGGTGAACTAGTCTCGAAGTGGTTGCTCCCGGTGGAATGTTTCTGAATGGACGCATTTTCTGGACAGGTGTGGGAACGGCACGGCCTGGAGGGGTGTGCAGGGAGGCGGGAGGACAAGGGGTGTGGAGATTGTTTTCTAAACCAAATGATCTTTTCCTGGCCCAGAGAAAACAAAAAGACAAGTGTTTCCCTGGACTGTTCTGCTTTTGGGGTGAGAATCCCAGGATGAAATCTGCTGCCTTTTCAAAGTTAGGCAAGCATTCCACAGCCAGGGGATGCAAATTGAACTTAAAAATTCCTTCCTTTCCCATTCTTCTTAACTTTCAGTTTTGTGGTTTTTTCCTACTATGGCAGAAATCTACCATACTCAGGTACGCTTCCATGAGCACAGAACTTTAAAATAATCCCCACAGAGAGTTGTACAGATGTGGCTCCCCCCGATCCCCC
This sequence comes from Dinomys branickii, assembly GCA_004027595.1. Taxonomy (NCBI): domain Eukaryota; kingdom Metazoa; phylum Chordata; class Mammalia; order Rodentia; family Dinomyidae; genus Dinomys; species Dinomys branickii. The sequence goes on from PVLD010011286.1 coordinate 28,806, forward strand.
GCAGGTGTAGATACGGTCTTTATCGGCCCTCTGCAAGGCAGCTGGGGCTCTCGGGCTCCACCCCCTGGACACTGGCCAGACCACAGGGCTTCTGGTCGTCTCGGCCCCCCTCCCTGCAGGTCCCCAGGCCCAGACTGCTGTGTCTGGGCCCCTCCAGGGAGCCCACAGGTCAGGTTCATGATGAGAGTCTTCAGGTTCAGGCAAATCTCCTTTCAACATTTTTTTCCCCTGTGATAAAATGAGAAAATAAACTAGAATTACCCTGAAGGAGAAAAAAATGAATGGCCAGAGGCCAGTGTCGGGGTCTGCTGGGAATGAAAGGAATCCTAGGTTTCCTGGAGTTCGTTATGCCCCTCAGTAATGACAGTGATAATGGTAGGGATAGTGATGATAAGAATTATAATGATAAAATTATAATAAAGTAATGATAAAAATTGCCACAGATGGTCAAGTGCTGCTAAGCACTTTATATTAGCCATTTAACTATCACTCCTATCCTACGAGGTAATAGCCATTATTTCTATTTGGCAGACAAGGAAACTGAGGATTGGAGAGCTTAAATAACTCGTCCAAAGTTTGTCTTCATACTTTGTACTGTTAATCACTCCAGGGCTGTGCAGTGTTTCTAAATTCTGCCTCTGTTTGCTTCATTCATTCGCCAACTCTATTAACCCAATTATCAGGACATTTATTGACTTCCTCCTGCAGCTACTTCCACATGGTACCCATGCAGCCTTCTGCCTCTGGCTCTGGTCAGTGGAGGGTGTGTAGCCAGCCTCAGGTCTTCTGGACAGAGCCACCGCCTCTGTGCCCTCACTCCCCTCCTGGTCTCTGCCCGGGGCTCTGTAAAGCCACACCTTAAGTGCAGGTTGCAGAGAACAGCTTTGTCATCTGGTACACATAAGGTAATACAAAACACATGGGTTCCTAAGTCCAGTAAACCTGAGCTTGAATACTGACTTTAAACCCTTACTAACTGTATGACCTTAGGTGTTACTCACCCTGTCTGAACTTTAGATGTGTCACTGTGAAGTGGGATAACTTTGCTTCTTTTATAAGGCTGTGCATGTACAGCATTGTGCCTGACACATGGAGCACCATGGTTCTGGGGTTGCCCCTTTTGATCAGCATTGCTTTGCCTTTGAAGATTCCTGAATGGTTCTTTTTTTCTCAGCTTGACCCAGAAGAAAAGTTCTTCCTGGTACTGATCTCAGAGATCTCAGAGCTGTGAGCATGGACACACTTGGGAACCTACTATGAGAGCATACAGGTGTTCCTGGTGTGCTAATTGCACAATTCAATGGCCTTTCCTCAGTTCTTCTCCCAGTGTGTCCTGATGTCCTTTACAGAGAATCCTGTGCTGAGTGCTGATGCCTGATGTTGCTCTCTGCCACACCTGTCCTGTATATTTCCTGCACTCTCTCACACTCTCTCTGTCCCTCTTCTTAGCAAACTCACCTTCCATCTCTCCATCTGGCTGCAGTCACTAAGGAATACATGGAGAGTTTGTCTCCTCTGCTTCCTTCTCCATGGATTTTATGCCCCTGGAAAGCACTCTTTCTAACTTCTCTCTGTCCATATTTATTTGTATTTCCAGAAGACTCATGGAAACTTAGAGTAATTTTTGTCTGTATTTCTCATTGGATATGTGGACATAGCCCTCAAGCCCTGCAACAATTTTGGTGTTGTCTTCCATTTTTTAAAACATGTTTTTGATAGAACTGACACCTACACAGAACCAGTCCAGACCCTCTGACACAAGAGAAGTCTCTATTGGGCGGGGAGTAGCTGGCTACCTAGCGGACCAAGGCAGCCCTGAGCTGAGCAAAGCATGGGATTTTAAACACTTTTTCAGGGTAGGTGTCGGTGGGCTGGAATAGCCCAAGGGGGGGGAGGGGAATGGTGTCTGTGGGCCAGAACAGTCCGAGCGGGGGTTGATTGTTCATAGGCCAGAACAACCCCAGCAATGTGAGATGTTCATCAGAGTTCTGCCAAAGTGGATGAGGGCAGGATAGGCTTTTGTGGCTAAGGGGAACTGAAGTGGAACAGGTGGGGGGGGAAGAAATATTGAGAGTTAAAGTTTTCCCACGAGGGGGCTGGCTGCCTTGTGACTTATCAGTTTTATGTTGTACCTGCCTTGAAGACAGGAATGACAAGGTCAGGATTGAATAGTTCTCTTTATTAAGAGAAATATTTGGTTTATTAAATACTTGGAAATATATTGGTTTCTGGAAATATTTGCTTTATTAAATATATGTGAAAATAAGATTAAGGGCTAGGTGAAGAAATGGGGAAGAAGGAAGAGCAAAGCTATGGTTAATGATGCAGTTTTAGTATCTCTCTGCAATATCTTGCATTTGTAAGTGTTTCTAATATGCATGTGGCTCAAGCTGGCGGTGATGGCAATGCCTGTAATCCTATGTTCTCAGGGAGCTGAAGCAGGAGGATTGCAAATTCAAGCTCAGCTTGGGTAACTTCTCAACTGTCTCAAAATGCAAAGTAAAAAACAAGGCTAAAGAATGTGTGTACTTTAGTGTGAAAGCTTTGGGTTCAATCCCCAGTACTGATAAAAAAGAAAGAGGCGATGGGTGTAGCTCAGCGCTTCCTCACTTCCTGGATTCAATTCCTAGTGCACACACAGGCACAGACACACACATGCACACATACACATACACGAGTTCCCTTTAAACATGTACTGGACTCAGAAGTCATTGCCCCATGATTGCATTTTGAGTGCCACACAATAGTGATCTAGCAATAGGTAGATTAACTTTACAAACAATTTACACCTCTAGCATCTATAAGTGGGCCGTGCCTGCACTCAGGAATTCTACAAGAGAAGCCATAGAAAGCTCCTCTGCAGCTTGACTGTGGCTTTCCTAAACCACACAGAGAGCCTAGAGAAAAACATTTTCATTCTTTACCCCACTGCCCTCACTCCACAGAGAGAAGCAAAGAGCCCAAATCTGGAACAGAATGTTCCTCCACAGTGTGTTCTGAGCATAAGAATGGTTGGATTGGTAAACAGGCAGACAAAGAGGCACCAGAGGAGAGTCCAGTCCCCCACTGACCCAGAGCGCCACTTGGGGGGTGCCCTCTGCAGCAGGCACTCCCTCGGTGTGCAGCCAGGGGACAAGCAGGCGCTTGGTGCAAATGCCTTGCTCAGATCTTTTGCCTATCTTGTCCAGGGGAGTGCAGGGATGGCTGATGGCAAGAACCACCCAGATACCTACAGTTTTGCTGTTTTGTTTTGTTTTATGAGACAGTGCCTCACTATGCAGGACAGGTTGGCTTTAAGCTCACTATGTAGCCCAGGCTGGTTTTGAATTGCAGCAATCCTCCTGCCTCAACCTCCCAAATGGGGAGATTACAGGCATACACCACCACGCCCGGCTACATTTTTGCTCTTAAATGCAGTTGGTCCTGCAGTTATTCAGCTGTGTTTAAGGTGTGAAAAGGACTCAATAGCTTGGAGCACACAAAGAGAGGTCATTCCTCCTACACAAAGCAGAAAGTGCAGGAGTCTCCATTCCAATCTAGAGCTTTCATCAGATACTCACATGTATAATTATTTTTAGCTTTTAAATTAAAACTAGGCCAGTGGAAGTTCCATAGTGTAAGTCCTCGGTCAGTGGTATTGCAGGTTGTACATTGTACAGATCCACCACGTCTAAAGGCACCATTGACAGCCTAGAGAGTCATGTATTTATTCCAAGATTCCTGCAGATGGCGTCAAAATGTCCTGGGGAGAGAGTGCTAGGGTGCTAGGCACAAAGGGGAAGTATTCGCTAGCAATGTCCTACTGGGGCTTTTGTTTCTTCAGGATTAAAATAAGTAAGTTCTTAGTGAGGAACTCAAGGAAAAGGGTAGGAAGTGAACCTTTTCAATCTCATTTGAGTAGGTTTAAGAGGGGAGGAAGGTTTTCAGGAAAGTAAGGGAAGGTAGGGCCTCACTTCATTCATTGGAGTATTTCCCCCCCTGTGGAGGAGGTGGTGAAGTTGGCCCCGAGTTTAGGCAGCTGCGCTTTATTTTGTAATTGGTCTGGAAAGAGAAGATTGGATGGCTTGGCATCAACATTGTGAATGGGGATCTCTGTGGACTTGAGGTCCAGGCCACTCCACAGGGGGCCTGACTGGGATGGGGAGCATGTCTGAAGCTGAAGTTTCTCTCTGAAGTCAGGCTGGTGGCCCTGGCTAGGGCTTTTCACTTTGTCACAACTGGGGTTTAATATCTGATGACACTTTTGGGTTATCAGAAAATCTCCCTGCTCCCATTCCCTTTGGCTCTTCTTTCCTGTTAGCATCTGTCAAGGCAGGGGTCAGGGCCAAAGGCAAAAGGAACTTCATTGCAAATGATTTTGCTACCTGTCTCATCAGCTGACTCAGAACTGGTCTGACCATATCACAACCTCAGCATCTGGGGGGTGGGCTGAACTTACAAGAGGATGCAGTCTTAGCATTTCAGCCTCAAAAAGCATGAAGTAAATAAATTTTTCTTTTTAAAATACCCTGCCTCAAGTATTTTGTTGTAGTCATGGAAAACTATTATCCCTGTGTAGACTTTATATTTTTTAATTTTAAGATAATTTTCAGGTACTTTTGATAGTATTCTTTGATACTATATCAAATCCCAACAAGTGATAGATTGGTTTTTAAGAGCTTTATTGAAGTATAATTTATAAACCGTAAGATATACTTAATCTAAGTTAAAATGTATAATACAATGATTTTGTAATAAATTTACAATTATACAGCTGTCAGCACAGTTCAGTTGTATGTTTCCATTGTCCAAGAAAGATCCTTTGTGCCACAGGTGGTTGTGTGCATCTGTAACCCTAGCTCCCTGTGTACACTTTGAATGTCCAACACGATCTGGAATTTTAGCTCCTGACTCTCAGTTTTGCAGAATCTGGGGTCTACAGAATCAGAGAGAGAGAAAGGGAGATGAGGAGAGAGGGAGGAGAAGAAGAAGGAGAAGGAGAAGGAGGAGAAGAAGGAAGAGGAGGAGGAGAAGGAGGAGGAGGAGGAGGAAGAGAAGAAGGAGGAGAAAGAGGAAGAGGAAGAAGAAGAAGGAAGAAGAAGAAGGAGAAAAGGGACAGGGACAGGGAGAAGGAGAAGGTGAAGGAGGGGAAGAAGGAGGAGAAGGAGAAGGAGGAGGAAGGAGAGTGGAAGGAGAGATGAGGTGAGGGAGGGCAAAGGGGAGAGGGAGGGAGAGATAGAAAGATTTGACTGTTGTGTAAGTCTGACAAGCAATTTTTAATACCTTTTTATCTCCAACATTTTGTAAGGATAACACATTATCCTTATTATTCTACCCGTTTAAAAAGGAGAAACATTTAAAAAGCAGAAACTAGCTTAACAAATAATATATATGACATCTTTAACATTTAAAAAGGAGAAACTAGCTTTCAAATATTATATATGGCATCTTTAAAAGGTGAAGACAAGTTACTCAGGGGAAGCTGGGGTGACAGGTGGGGTGCCCAGTGCTTGGCTTAGTTTATAATCTGAGATTTTCTAGTTGCAGGAGAAGAAGGCAACCTCAGACTTTCAGCTTCATTATGCACTGATGTCCCTAGAAGAACCTCGGCTTTTTTTTTTGCTTTAAGCAGATTGTTTCATTTATTTTTTCTAGTGTATTACAATCTTATTATCGAAAACTAGTCCCTATTAAAAATAAAATCCTCAAACATGGTTTCCTAACAGTGGTCATTTTCTTTTGTGCTGCTATGGTAACTTCATACTAAGAAAAGCCTTTCTGTCATGACCCTTTCCCTCAGCCCAGTGTGACGCCCCATATTGCTCCTGGATTGGGTGTCTAGGGGTTCTTTTCCATTGAATGCACACCATCTGTTATGTTTGGATCTTAAATGTCTCCCCTAAACCTCATGTGTTGAAGGCTTGGTCCCCAGTTGATGGTGCTTTTGGGGGATGGGCCTAGAGGGAGGGAGAAGGTCCTTTGGGGGATGCCCATGGGAGCGTGTGGGGGCCCAGCCTCTGATGCACCTTCTTTCTCGGCTTCCTGGCTACCATGAGGTGAGCAGCTTTCTTGGCCATATGTGTTTGCTGTTATCTGCTGCCTTACTTCAGGGCCAAACACAAAAGGGCCAAGCAACCATGGACTGGGACCTCTGTAGCCATAAGCTGAAAGAAAGGTTTCTTCCTGTGAGATTGTTTATCTCAGGTATTTTGTCCCAGTTGCAGAAAGCTGGCTGACACATTATCCTTAGTATTGTACCCATTAACTCATCTACTCATTGTCTATTATAGGCTAAGCACAGGGATGTTCATAGATGAATAAAATATTGCTCTGAATGGTAAGGATTTTGGTGTGGGGTGCTTTCCTATCTGTCTGAATCTTCTCCCCAGAGTTGAATGCGTGCTGCCTCTCGTGTTGGCTTGTGTGCTCAGCTCTCCTCCCTGTATTTTCCTTTGGCAAGCTCCCCCACCCTTCTTCCTTTCTCATTCCACTTCATCCGATGACACTGTTTTATGTTTCACTACTGAGCTGGAAAGGTCCCGGGGTAGGCATGGAGATGCAGCAACTCAGACTCTGATGAGACTGGCACTTTACCCAGCAGCTTCTCGGTTGCCTTGTTTATTAGAACGGGAGTTGGGCCCAATCAGGGACGCTGAGGGTTTTTGCACATTGGAATTACCTGGGGAGCTTTCTAAAAAATGTTGATGGAAGGTCCCTCTCCTAGAGAGTCTAATGTAATCAGGGTTTAGGGTGTGGGAGGTTTAAAATCTAATGTGCAGGGAAAGTGGAGAACCATTGGGCTGAATCTATGTAACTAATTCCTCACCTTCCACAATAAGGACGCGTGTCACAGTAGGATCAAATGGATTTTGGAGTCTGATGGACCAGGTTCAAATTCTAGCCAGTAATAATACTGTGGGGAAAATTAGTTCACTTTTCCAAATCTTAAGTTTAGTATACAATTAGTGGAGATCAGTAATCTTTGCCAAATATAAAGGTTTAACTAAATCACAGCACGTGGTAGACAGTCAAGCAAAGGCAATTGTTACCGTTATTATTTGCCCTAAAAGTATCCTGGTCTCTGGCTTCTTTATTTCTGCCATCACTGTGTCAATTCCTAGGCTCAACACGTGATTGCTGAGTGAGGACCAGACAGTACTGTGACTGTCCTCCCCTGAAGCAGAGGTGAAGGTGTGATGTCACCCACTCTGCTTAATATTCTCAATTCTTGTCACTCAGCCTGTAGGTCCTGGATCATTGGCATCAAACCTCCTGGAACTTGTGAGAAACGAGAATCTCAGCCCCATCAAGACCTTCTGCATCACTTAACTAGATGCCCAGAGGATTTGCGTGCACATTGCATTTGGGAAGCGCTGCTACAAGACCTCTCAGCCCCTGGGCCGTGTGTGGAGGGAATGAATTCAGGCTCCTGGAGTGGCGACAGTTTAAAAATTCCAGCCTCTTGGTTGGAGATGCCATGGTGAGTTCAAGGGAGTGGTGGGCTCTGCTCCAGCTGGCAGTAGGAGCCGCCACACACACTGGGCCATGCCTGTGGGAGGCAGGGCTCTAGGCAAAACCCATCATCCAGCCATCCCGCCACATTTCCTCACCAGGCCCCACCCCCAGACTGATGCTAGTTCTTTCACACAGGCTTAGTGGATGCCTCAAGGCCATCAGTTACTGTGACAAATTATTGCAGGTTACAGGAGGCTGATGTTTGCACGCACAGGGGCAGGGCTTCCTCCAGCCCCATGGAGCCTGACATCAGCTCATGTGGCCCAGCCAGGGCTTCTGCATGCTGCCCACCCCCAGCACCGACACTTCCTGTTCTGCAGGACCAGTACTTCAAGGTCTCGGCGATCTTCCCTAAGCATTTTCTGGTGGTCCCCAGGAACCCCTTGGTTCTGCATTTTGGATTCCTTGACTATTTAAACCCAGGGGCTGGCAACGATTCCTTCCCACACCGATATACAACTCCTTTGCCTAAAGGCCTCCCCTGCAACTGTGGGCTCTGTGGTTTCTAGAGACTATATTGCAACAACAGGAGTTGAATACACATTTCCAAAGGACACTTGCCTTCCCGTTTGGTACTCCTCCTGCCCCAGGGCAGACAGGGAGCCTGTCTCCCACTGTGACTCATTTTGTGAACAAGGGTGACTCTTCCGGCCAGAGCTGCAGCCACTGATCCACATCATGCAGAGTATTTCTCTTTTCTTTCACAGTGTTTATTGTTATTTGCAATAAGTAATTTTGTGAGCCTTTGCTTTATTGAGCTTGCCCACTAGCCTGCAAGCTTCCTGAGGGTGGAGACAGGGCTGCTCTGTGCTCTGGTTAGCCCCAGCTTCAGGCTCAGTGCCTAGCTCCTGGAGATCTCCTGCAGCATTTTCTGAGTCTATGGATAGATACTATACCGGGGTGAATGATTTGGTGATTCTGGGACTTAAAGGGCCAGGATACTACTGACACAGGATGTGTATATCTTTGGGGTGGTGAAAGGGTGGGAGGAGATTTCCCTCAAATATAGCCCTAAGCACAGGACTACAGCATTGTTATGCTGTGGGCCAAGTGGTCCAGGAAGCAATGTCCTTGCCATCTGGGACAAATGGGGACAGCCCTGGTCCACTATCTTCTGCCTCAGGCCAGCCAGTCTTAGGCACCAAGCAGCTGGCACCCCTGCCTGGCAGATCTTCTTCACGTTCAGAGCTTTGGCTTCTTCTAGGACTCACTGCAAAGGGGAAGGGCCAAGCCTCCAGCCTCAGGTGTGTAGCTTTGCAATACTTGAGGCTGGGGATGCCTGGGTCATTCAGAGGGTGTAAAAAGAAAGTAAGCCTACTTCTCCAGGGCTTCCCTGGTAGGAGACAGCAGGTCCTCCGTGTATGCTCTGTGCAGCATGGTGCTTGGATGGGACCTCAGGGTGACTTGGCCTGTTCACTTTCTCTTGTCATCTGGAGTTCAGTGTCTTATCTCAGCTGCAGGCCACACTCTGAGGAGTCCCTTCCACCATCTGTTCATCCCGTTTCCTATCCCAGCAGATACTAGGTCTGTCCCCAGGGCTCTAGCAGATGGTGTGAGGGGTAAGATAGGTCTCACATCCTGGTGCAGCAGCAAAACACAGGGACATCAATGTCAAAGCCAAGGCAGTATATGATCAGTGGTGATGTTGTGGGCAGAGTAGGGCTTCTAAGCATAGGAAAGGTTTCTAGCATCATCAGTCTAATAGGAAGCCTGTCACACAGTCTTCCAGGGGGTCAGGATGCCTGTCATGCTTAAGAGCTGCTAAGTTTCAAGCCTTTCTGAAATGATAACAGACCATGTGCAATTAAACACTAAATGGCAGGCAGGCACAATTTAGGATTAAAGGGTTTGAGTAGTATCTGTAGTGTCTGGACTCGAGACTTAGTCCTAAAAAGGGCTTTCCCATTTATGTAGCATTGAGAGAAGTTGGGTAAAAGCGTTGGCTTTCCAGGCAGAGACCTGGGTATGGGCTGAGAGGAGCATCAGATTTCGGGGCCACAGACAGCCTGTGATGAGACTGTTGGGTATGAACTGTGATTGCAGCTGGCTTGGGGATCCTGCTTGTACCCACAAAGAAAGTGATGATCTCTGACATCTTCAGAGGCCATCAGTACTGCAAGTGCACTCTGACACTGGCTTCTTCTGGTGAGTGATATCACACAATAACCAGGCCCTTTGCCCTTGCCACCCTTCCAAGGAAGACAGCATCAGATAAAGTGTATGTAAGAAAATACTACTCTATAAAAAAGAAAACTATGAACTTCAGTGACCATTTAAAACAGCAAACACATGCTCTAAGTTCCAAAATGTGGGCAATATGAATGTGCATGTGTATGTGTGCATTCAAGCAATAACTATAATAAACTGTAGCCCAGCATTAGACACAGAGCAGTTTGATTTGCCTCCTTAACATCTGAGAGAAATAAGCAACATTTGGCTGCTTATTTCCACATCTATTTTCTATCTATTTCTGAGATTCTGTATAATAATGGGAGGTTTCAAGAACTTTCTGTGGGTCAAAAGCCTCTGTAAATGTGGTGGATACTTGGTAACTGTAGCTGATGAGATTTCTTTCCTAGAGAAGCAGCCTGAAGCTTTGGAAGAAGACATTTTATAGTTTACCTTTCAATGTATTACCTATATATGGGACTTTGAGCTTGACCAAGCCATATGATTGTTTGTTCTGGAAAAAGTCTAGCAAAAGCATTAGTATAACAAAAAAAGCAGGACTTAGCTCCTGTAAAAGCCGCTGGGACAGCACTAGATGCTTTGCTGAGACATGTCCAAGGGACTGATGAGAAATCAGCTAAGTCAAAGTTCAGTTCCTGGGATAACTAAGCTATATTGTCCTCGCTAATCCTGCTAATGATTCCTCCCAATTCCCTTGTTCCTGCTTTTTGTAAAAATTCTAATAAAAGGATAAAAAAATTATAATTGAGGCTTCGGTCCTGGAGGCTGCAGCCCCCGATCCCATCACTTTGTCTCTCTTGTTTTTCTTTTTATCTGCCACACCTCATTTTTGGGACCTGTCACCCCACGCAGAAATCAACATTTTACCAACATATTGGCACCTGAACAGGGACCTGATGACAAAAGTAGCCTTCGAGACTTCAGGAAGGGAAATCAGTGCTCAGTGGGCAGGAGAAGAGGGGATGGGTCAGTAAGCCTGAGCTCTGGGATTGTTTCATTGGGGTTACAATGGGAAATTTTGCATCTCAACAACAAGAATATATTCAGGTTCTAAAAACTTCTGTTGAAGAACTATGGGGTTAAAAGTGAAACCATGGTCTTCTATGGAATTGTTTGCTTTGATAAGAAAACATTGTTACTGGTTTGAACCAAAGGGACATAATGTTTTAAATTTAAAACAAAGGAGATTGGTTATGAAGGCTTTGAAATGTGCTTATCAACAAGGGAATCCCTCTCCTTTAGCCCTTGTATAATTTGATAACCTTGGCTAGAGCCCATGCAACCTGAATCAGAGCAGGAGACCTTGTAAAATGTGAGAAATGAAAAAGGCAAAGACAACTCTGGTTCTAAATCAGATGATAGTTCACCTGCAGAGGGTATACTGCTTCAGGGTCCATGACCAATTACAGAGGGTAAAGAAAGGTATGGATCCTTTGGAAATCTTTCTGCTACACTAAAACCTGCCTTACCCAAAATTGACCCTGAGAAAAAGAAGTCAGATTTTCCTCCACCTCCCTCTTTTGTCTCTCAAGCATGTCCTGTACAGCCTTCAGCTCCAATATATGATAAGTCTAACCCTTTTATGGATCCACCTCAGTTAACTGTTGAAAAGCCATTACCCATGACTATAGCCATGAAGGCTTTTGCCCAAGCCAAACAGGAAGGTGATTTGAATGCTTGGAAGGCTTTTGCTATGTACCCAGTTACAATCCCACCACTACCAGGTGGTCAGGAAAGTCCCCAAGGTTATGTTGGATACGATTATGCTCTATTATCTTTTAAAGCCACTGAAGATTTGAAACAGGCTTGTGTTTCATACAAAGTGATTTCCCCTTGTACCTTTGGGTTGTTTTCAGGGCTAGCTCAGTCTAATCACTTAATTCCATGAAACTGGGAAATGATTGGATGCACAGTTCTCAGTTCAGCTGAATTCCTTCAATTTAAAACTTGGTGGAGAGATGAGGCAAAACTAATGGCCCACCGTAACGCCCTTGCCAGTCCACCAGTTCCTGTTTCTGAAGACCAACTCATGGACTCTGGTGATAGGTTTGGCATTAATTGACAGGTATAATATGATGATAGTGCAATTGTACAGACAAGAACATGTTTTTTCTAGGCATAAAAAGAAATTGCTTTTCCTGGCCAAACTGTTCCCTCTGTGGTTAAGGTCATTCAAAGTGCTGATGAACCTTATGTAAAATTTATAGCTAGATTTAAAAGAGCAGTGTCACAACCTGCTTTGAGAGAATTGTTATTACAAATGTTATCTTATGATAATGCTCATTCAGAAAGCAAAAATGTCTTATGGCCACTGAAATCTCAGGATGCCACTTTAGATGAGTATATAAAAGTCTGTCAGGATGCAGACTCAAAAACTTTTAAAGCAGGATTGCTTGCAGCCATTTTCAAAGGAACCAACACTTACACCCCAGACTGTTAAATGCTTTGGGTGTGGCAAAATAGGGCATATAAAAAGAAATGTAGATCAAAAAAACAAAAAACTGAAAACCAGGTAGAACAAAAGCCTAATGCTTCAAAAAACCCTTTACCTTCTAAAGACTGTCCCGGGTGTCAGAAAGGATGGCACAGGGCTAATCAGTGTTGATCAAAATATCAAAAAGACGACACTTCTTTGATACGCTCAGAAAACTTCATTTTGGGCCCAACCCTGTGAGAGGACAAACAATATGGGAAGTCATCAGGCATTTCTAGTCAAATGGCTATGACCATGCTCAAACACAGCCAGGGATCTCTTTGCCACCACCAGTGAGCGGTAGCACAGTACGAGATAGTCCCTCCCTGGAAAATGTTATGTTATCCCCTGCTGTAGGAGTTCAAAAATTTAAAACTGGGATTTATGGGCCTCACTTGATGGAACTATTGGTTTGCTGTGGGAAGAGGTAGTTTGACTTCTCAAGGGATTGTGGCACAAATGTGGGAGATAGATTCTGACCATAATGTGGGTTAGGACGCAAACTTCACAACCGTACCAGATCAGAGCGGGAGATCATGTAGCCCAATTATTGCTCCTTCCTTATAAAAGGTCGTGCTGCTCCCATGGAGCATATGGGCGGTTTCAGAAGCATGAATAAAGGATTTGATAAACTTTCATAGGGGATAAGAGTTGAGTTATAGCTACAAAGAGATGAAAAAAGTTTCTGTGGCATTGGGAGATCTGGGTGCAGATGTGACTATAGTTTCCTGGCAACACTGGCCTAAGCTTTGGCCTACCACGAAGGCGCTTGTGGTTTTCTTTGGTGTCAGAACAATGATGAATGCTCACCAAAGCATTAACATTCTTCAAATTTCTGGTCTGAAAGGACAAACAGGTACTTTAAAACCATATGTTACTGACATAGCAGTAAATTTATGAGGAAGAGATTTGTTAATGCAGTGGGAAGCTTATGTAAGCATTCCACATATATCATCTCAGGTAAAAAGTATGATGGCCTGAATGCAGTATAATTCTTATAAAGTTAAAAATTGTATATATGCTCCAAAGAGAGACATGGTCGAGGATATCCAAATTTAGAATAGAGGTCATTGTAAGAAAGGGCTTCCCATTATCTTTAAAATGGCTTACTAATAAGCCAATTTGGGTTGAGCAGTGTCCTCTTCCTGAAAAAAATTAAAAATCCTAAGATCTTTAGTAGAAAAATAATTGTCAAAGGGACATAACAAAGAATCTACTAGCCCTTAAAATTCTCCTGTATTTCTTATGAGAAAAAAATCTGGTAAATGAAAAATTCTCACAGATCTTAAATTAACGAGGTTATTCAACCTGTGGGTCCATTACAGCCTATAGTATCCTCCCCTGTCATGATACCTAAAAATTAAAAGTTAATTGTTGTAGACATTAAAGATTTTTTTTACCTTTCCATTACAATCAGCTGATAGAGAAAAATTTGTGTTTACTATACCTACGTTTAATAACCAGGAGCCAGTAAAAAGATATCGTTGAAAAGTACTCCCTCAAAAAATGCTAAATAGTCCAATGCTCTGCCAATATTATGTTAATAAACCTTTAAAGTTATTACAAAAAGATTCCCAGATGCTCTGATTATTCACTCTATAGGCGATATTTTTTATTCTGTAACTCAAAAAAGTACTTGCGAAGAATGTTCTGTGTAGCCAGGCAGTTGTTGATTAACTTTGGCTTATAGATAGCCCCAGATAAAATTCAGACCAACTATCTCATTATTTATTTAGTTAATGTTCTTCCAAAACAGCATATGATTCCCCTAAAGATCAATATTCATAGAGATCAGCTTCTCACCATTAATAATTTTCAAAAATTTTTAGGAGATATTAATTGCTTATGACCTGCTTTAGACATTCCTACCTATTCTTCATGACATCTTTTTTTTTTTTTTTTTTGTCTTTTTGAGACGGGGTCTCGCTTTGCAGTTCAGGCTGGCCTTGAGCTCACTTTGTAGCCCAGGCTGGTCTCGAACTCATGACGACCCTCCTGCCTCAGCCTCCTGAGTGTTGGGATTACAGGCATGTGTCACCAAGCCTGGCTTCATGACATCTTTTTAATACTCTTAAATGAAACCCAGCATTAGATAGCCCTCGCCATCTTACAACAAAATAAAAAAACCCGGCTTGGGTAAAAAGCATATGTCAAGCTCAACTAACCCATATAGATTTATCCAAACCAGTTATACTCTTAATTTTTCTACCATCTCATTCTCCTACAGCTATATTATGGCAAAAAAAAAGCTGTTTTAAAGTAAATTTTTCTTCCACTCAAGAAACAAAAGTGGCTCACTATTTATTAGATAAAATAGGTTTAATTGTTTTTAAAGGTCAATCTCGTTATGATAGCTATCAAAAAATGAGCCTAAATCTATTGTTTTTTCTTTGACAAAACAGCAGATAGATCAGGCATTACCAATGAGTAAACAGTGGCAAATTGGGCTTGCTGACTATATGAAAAAGACAATTATTTTCCTAATTCTAAGCTTTTACAGTTTCTTAAATGGCATAGTAGGATTTTTACCTCAAATTGTATGTTCTAAACCTATACCTAAAGTAGACACATATTATACAGATGGCAGCAGCAATAAAAGAGCTGGATATGTGAAAAAAGTATCAAAAATGTGGCATACTCCTTTTCATTCTGCACAAAGAGCAAAACTTCAGGTAGTTACCCAACTTTTATCAGATGTTCCAGAGTCCATTAATATTGTTACAGACTCCCAATATGTATGGTTCACAGTTAATCAAATAAAAACAGCCACTTAGTCAAGTGATAATGACCTTGATCAATTGTTCTGCCAACTACAAACTCATGCTCGTAATAGAGATTTTCCTATTTTCTTAACTCATATTCGTTCTCATTCACACCTTCCCAGTTAAGTGTAATAATAAAGTTGATAACTTGTGGCTCTTTCTTCACCAGATTCTTGAGCCACTCAATTTCATACTTGAACTCATATAAATATGAAAAGTTTAA
The DNA here is from genome assembly GCA_004027595.1 of Dinomys branickii. Taxonomy (NCBI): domain Eukaryota; kingdom Metazoa; phylum Chordata; class Mammalia; order Rodentia; family Dinomyidae; genus Dinomys; species Dinomys branickii. The sequence goes on from PVLD010011286.1 coordinate 43,948, forward strand.
GGCAAAAATTTCCTCAACTTTCCATTCAACAAGCTCACAAAATCAATTTACCTTGCCCTACTTGTGAAATGCTTAATAATCCTACTTTTCAGCCTAAAACTAATCCTAGAGGGTTATAAAATAATAAGCTGTGACAAACGGATGTAACATGTATTCCTGTTTCGGGAGACTTGGTTTTGTACATGTTGTTACATATTCTGGCTTTATATGGGCCTCTGTACAATTGGGAAAAATTTTTATACATGTTAAAAATGATTTATTAAAATATTTTGCTATTATAGGTAAACATAAAGCAATCAAAACTGACAATGGACCTGCCTCTATGTCCCATTCCTTCCAACGGTTCTGTGCCTTGTGGGATGTTCACCATTATACTGGTATTCCATATAATCCTCAGGGTCATGATATGGTTAGAAGGGGACATGCTACTCTTAAATTTATGTTAGCCAAACAAAAGGGGGGAGATAAGGATAAGCTCACCACGTCAATTATTACGTAAAGCCCTATTCACTTTAAATTTTTTGGATAGTAGTAAAGATTCATCAACTATAGCAGCAGAATAATTTTGGGCCATCATTATTATTTTTTTTAAAGTATAAAAAACAAACAAAGAAAACAAAAAAAAACAATAACAAAAAAAGGAAAACATTAACAAAAAGACACAAAGTAGTACAAGAGCAGTACAATAAAAATACAATTATAGACAAAGTGACAGGGAATCACCAATGGTTGCTGCACCACACATTGATAACTTCAAAGTGAATGTTTCTGTAATCACATATAGACATATAATCTTGATCAATCATAAACTGTTCCTTACCATAAAGTGACACAGGTCAATGGTGGCACCAGATTAGCCATCCTGCATATACATACATAGATACATATTTGTCTCTTTCTTCCTTTTCCCCCTCCCCTCATCCCACCTGCTCCATACCTTTGAGTAGATTCCCTTCATACCCCTCAATCCACATTCCCACCTTCAGATTCCTACACCAGTGATACAATACGTTTGGGCCACCATTATTAAGGGGCTGCCAGAATCGACAGGGCAACTCATTTTTTGGAAAGATATTCACAATGGACAATGGGAAAGAGGTATTGTTCAAATGTGGGGTCGAGGATTTGCTTGTGTCATTACAGACTCAGGAGAAAAAGTGTGGTTACCTGCCAAAAGAATTAAACCTTGCCATGAGCCACAAAAGAGTCAGATTCGATCTGAATTGTCTAGTGGAAGAAATGAAAGAGATGTTGCTGCAATACCACCCCTAGACACCAACCAAAAACACTCAAAAAGCACAGCCCCCAACCTGGGGATAACTTAAGAAACTGACCCATGAGGCCAAGAAGCTGTTGGACTCCACTGGACAAGGATTTACAGCTGGAAATATGTTTCTAGCCATGTTGGCTTTCATAGCCACCAGGGTAGGTGCAACCTCTGCAGGAAATTCAACACACCATTATTGGGCATATATCCCAAATCCTCCACTAAATAAAATTGTGGATTGGGCTGATGCTCCTGCACCAATTTATGTTAATGAATCTAGATGGCTTCCTGGACCATGTGACACAGGGGCACCATTAATGCCATGTGAGGAAGGAACAAATAGAAAACACTATTCAATGGGGACCAAAGGCCTACCTATGTATATGGGCCATGGAGATCATTGTTTAAAAGTCCAACCCAGCACTTGGTTATCTACAGTCAAAAATAGTCCTACTAATCATAGTCATATATCTCTAATTTTATTTCAAGCTTGGGCTTTCCAAAGATTAACTTGATAATCACCCTCCTCCAAAATTACCACCATGCCATCAATGGGTAACAACAAAAATGACTGATTGGGTTTACTGGGAGGCGTGTAGGTCCAACACAGGCTGGGTTTTACTTAATACTTCCTATAAAAGCACCATTGATTGGAGCCCTTATGGCTCTGCTCTAGCTGAACATTCCATCAGGGACTGAAAATGGAGTAAAAAGAACTATATTACAGGTACATAGGCAAATGCACACAATACCATGGAATGATGGAGGAATGTCAAAACCTCAACCTAAAATAGAACATGGTCCTCCTCACTCGTCTTTGTGAACATTAATATCAGCACTACATCCTTTAAATGTTTGGAAGGGCTAGTATGCTAAATATAATAACAACCCTCAATTCTCTTTTTCCATCAGTTCTACTCACTACACATGAGCATGTGTTCTTCTTCTTTATGTCACCATGATTGGTAAAGCAAAACAAAATGCTTCCAAATTCCTGCTGAGATGTACTAACTGTTGTTTTTATTCCTGTTTAAGTACTTCCATGCCATTTAATCATTCTAAACAAAAAACAAGGATCTGGATATCTGTACATTTAAAAAGACCCTGGCAGCAAACCCCAGCTGCTTACATGGTGCAAAATTTTATAGGTAAATTAATAAAATGTAATAGGAGATTTATAGAGATTCTAATTATAGTTATATTAAAAATTATTAACACTACAGCTCCCGTAGCAGTAGCTGGGGTAGCCCTTCATCAGTCAATACAAACTACTCAATTTGTGCAAAAGTGGCATAAACATTCTGATAGATTATAACAAATTCAACATGCTATAGATAAAAAAATGGCAACTCAAATAACAGACTTGCAACAAATGGTAACAATGTTGGGAGATGGATGAGTTAGTTTACAAAAAAATTATGACCTAAACGTGATTGAAACACTTTTGTTTTTCTATTACTCCTCATTGCTATAATAATACAGTTTTCCTTCGAGAAAATGTCAAAAAACATGTAATAAACCAAAAATATTATCTTTTGAGATTTAAAAATTTACAAAAATTGATACATTTAATAACAAAGTAAAGTTGCTACAAAAACTGATTTGTTACAAGCTATAAACAAAAAATTAAAACATTGAAATCCTTTGAAACAATTACAATTTTCCTAAACATCTACCATCATTTTGTACGGTATTATAATTATTGTTTGCTGGTTCCTTTTTATAGTCTGGTGATGCTCATTCAGAAAACGCCAAAAGACAAAAACACAAATCACAGCTTACTCATTAGTATTTCAAAAGATTGCAGAAAAAAAAGAGAGAGAGGGAAATGTGGAAAAGGACATTCTATAGTTTACCTTTCAATGTATTACCTACATGGGACTTTGAGCCTGACCAAGCCATATGATTGTTTGTTTTGGAAAGAGTTTAGCAAAAGCATTAGCATAAAAAATAAATAAAAGCAGGACTTAGTCCCTGTAAAAGCCACTGGGACAGCACTAGATGCTTTGCTGAGACATGTCCAAAGGACTGATGACACCATGGCCAGCTAAGTCAAAGTTCAGTTCCTGGCATAACTAAGCTATATTGTCCTCGCTAATCCTGCTAATGACTCCTCCCAATTCCCTTGTTCCTGCTTTTTGTAAAAATCCTAATAAAAGGCTAAAAGAAGTATAATTGAGGCTTCGGTCCTGGAGGCTGCAGCCCCCGATCCCATCACTTTGCCTCTCTTGTTTTCCTTTGTGTCCGCCACACCTTGTTCTCGGGACCTCTCCCCACACACAAAAACTGACACTTCACTGACAAGGCTTAAGATTCCTCTTTGTTGCTGACTCTCCGGATCCAGTTAATATCCAAAGTTCTGCCACCTTTCAGATCAAACACAGGTTACCAGCAAATAACAAAAAAGTGGTAGTTGTCACTTTTAAAAGGCACAACTGTCAAGTCAGTAGGATTTTTTTAAAAGGTCTTTACAACTCAGGGTTTCTCTGAACACAAGGGTGTTGGAACAAGCTCTTTAAGGCTCTGCTGCCACTAACCCTTGCTGGAGGTGGTGGTGCTGGGGGTGCTCCTTACAGGACTGCCAAGCGGGCTGGCGTATGCTGCTTAACAGTAGAGGGATTACGGCAGTGGGAAATGACAGGGAAATTATGAAGGTGTCATTTCAGCCTGAAGGAAAGATGGAATCTGCTTGCTCATTGGTGAGGTTCACAGAGAACATAAAAAACCAGGAGCATAAACAGGTATAACTCTAAGGTCATAGGAGATGGGAGTGACTGTGGCTTCTTGGCCAGAAAAGTGCATGATGAACACAGCACTTGGGGTGATTTTCTGGCCGTGGGGCGCAGGGTGAGCTGAAGGCTGAAACCAGGGAGGTTTGTGGTGAGCACACAGCCCCCAAGGCCAGACAGGGCTGCAGATGCCAGATGAATAGGGAACAGAAAGAATGATAAATGAGCATGGGGTGAACCAAGGGTGAATAACAAAGCGGAACTTACATAACAGTAGGAGTACACACTGACTGCCAGCCATGTCTGTTGGGACATCTAAAGCATTCCCTGTGGACCACCAATTCCTCCCTAGGCTACACTGGGTGGAAATGTGTGCACAGAGTCACAAGAGATGTGTGAAGCGGCGTTAAATACAGCAGGACTTGTAGTAGGCCCAAATGGGAAGAGACCCAATTTCCAATCAACAGTGGAAGAGATAAATAATGAGATCTCCTTGTGCATTAATGAGTGATCTGCTACTTCAAGCAACTGAGTGAATGAATCTCACAATGCTGAATGAAAGAAGCAGTCACAGAGGAGTATGGACCATGCGATTCCATTTATATCAAGTGAATGTAGCTAAGCTAGATACATTCACTAGAATCAAGATACCAGTCCTCACTGGAAGGGGACACAGGGGAACTTCCAGGGTGCTGGTAGTGTTTCTTCTTTCAGCTAGGTGCTAGACCCCTGGGACTGTCACTCTCTGAATATTCATCAAGCTATATACTTGTAACGTCTGCATTTTAAATCTATTATATTTTCAAAAAGATTTTTAAAATGACAGTATGAAATAGAGCAAAGAGAATTGGGAGTCTGTTTCGTGATTCTGAGTTTGAGATGTCTGGACAGTTAGATGGAAATACCCAGGGTACGGTTGGAGATACTAGCCTACTGTGGGGGTAAGAATACAGGTCTAAAGACATTGAACTTGGGGATCATTTACATAGAAATAACTGGGCAGATGAGAGCAGGCTGTGTCTTTGTGATGGTGGGGAACAGTTAGAACTTAGCAGGAGGATGAGAAGGGAGGAGGGCATGCATTGTTCAGCTCCCGACACCAGCTTCTTACACTTGGCTCTGACAGAGTCCATGATCTGCGCTTCAAAACTTATATTTTGATATGATGGGGGCAGATGTTCTTTTGTGTCTTCACGAGGCATGTTTTTTTCCTTTTAAAAGCTGAGGAAGCAGAGGGTGAGGTGACCTATCTGGGCTGCTGAGGGGTGGAGAGGTCACTTGCCCCTCATCTGATCCAGAAGTTGCTAATCTCAGAGAGCAATGAGGTACCAGAGCAACTTGTCTAGCCCCGTGGATGGGTCCTGGAAGTCAACACGGCAGGCAGCCTATTCCCCAATTTTCCTTCCTGGAGCACAGGAAAAAAGGGGAATGGCTGGAATCTTTGGGCACCTATAGAGCAGTGATATAGACTTGTCCTTCTGCAACTCATGTGACTGGACTTAAGCTTTCCCTATAAGAAAGCTAGGTCAGAAGGTCAAGGGTG